>ML787172.1:44455-107148 GCA_009831015.1 Picea engelmannii
CTTCCTCATATCAATCTTAGGAACGTGGTTGGTCTTCAAACCAAAGTTGGAGTTTCTCCATTCTTGATTCACCTTCCTTGTGTCCTCATCATGAATTTCATGGGATGCATTTTCACTTTCAGGTGTCTTCTCTATTATGAAATCATTAAATACTTCCATGATCTCCCCTTTTAAACCATCCATCTTAGTATCCAACATAGCTTCCATTGAATCCATCTTCTTTTGTAGTTCATTTATGTCCCTATGCATTTCTTCACCTTCATTAAGAGTCCAAGTATGATTTTCTGGAGGCTTATTTGGTGTAGAAGTTCCCTTTTTTGGTGGCATGTTGGCCAAGTATCACTTTTGAACCTTGATTTTGAGGTGGTTCTGCTAGACAATATTTCTTCTGTTGTATCTCCCAAGTTTTGGATTTTATGGGTATGAAAATTTCTTGTATGTAGTTCTTTGATATTTATTCTCTGTAATTCCACAGGTCTGATCAAAATTGGATGTGCCAAGTGGAATTTATGGTAACTTCCCCACAACTTGCTGATTTTTGGCCTTTCCAGGAGATCTCACTTGTATAGCGTGCCCCAGACAAAATAATTGATATAAAATTCTAAAAATCGCACCAGAAATGCTACAGACTGTCCACGATCCAATGAAACCAGTCCCACTCAATTTGGATACTCTAGGAAGAAGTTATGATTGTTTTACCTGGAAAACCTTCTTGAGACTAGTCAATAGGACTAGTTAGATACCCTATCTTACCCAGGGTGTATCTACAAATTTAAGATGACCCTGAAGCTAAAATTTTAACCAAATATACCTTACTAATTTTTGTAAATATCTTCTGGAGTTCAGGGTCTGAAACGTTACAAAATTTTTTTTCTAGCGAAAATGATGCAATGACTCAGTTCATGATGATTCCAGAACCCTATCTTGTATAGGCTGTATCTCCGAAAGTGTAAGGCCTCAGGAGCTGAATTTTGAACCCAAAGTACCTTGATCCATCTACTAAATATCTTCCAAGCCGTTCCTTCTAAAACATTGTAGAAAAAAAATTTATAGCAAAAATTCCAAGGTGTCTCAGATGTAGCAGCGAAACCCCAAGACCTTGAGCTCTGATACTATATATTAGGAACCAAATATCAATATAGCATAGAAAAACCTCAGAAAAAGTACTCAACACCTTGAAAAAGAGATAATTTCAGATAATAAGCCTCTTCGAGGGGGCAACCTCCTTTTACCCCACTTAAATGTTCAAGTACAATATGATTCAAAATGAAAATGTCTCCGTGTATATATAGGAGACTAGGAGGTATAATTACAACTAATGGCCTAAAGCCGACATAAATAAAATAATATTACTAATATAATATTCTCCAATTAAGGGGTAATGAGCCAATATTAGGGCTTAACAAGGGTCACGCACACGATAACTATCATTCAACTGACATACTACTAATAGGGAGTCCAAACGAACCTCTAAAGAGTGAATACCATCTGAAATGACATCGCGCAAAAGTTCTATAACGACGCTATATTCGGCCACATTATTTGTGAATGGCCCTAGGTATACATCACCTAAATATATCAGTAGACCCTTGGGTGAGTAAACAACCCAAGCGACGGAAGCCAAGTTCTATGTATGACGAATGGCCCTGTCTGTGAATCCTAAGTAGACCGAAGACTCCGTTGACATCTGCCAACCAAGGGAAAATGTGATAAGCAAGCTGAAGATAAAAATAAAGGGAAAAGATATATACACTAAATTACATTAGTATACAAAGAGTTACACCCAAGCTTGGGGCTCAGGCGTAATATCTTTTCAAATAGAGCCCATTCTTGGGCTCAACCAACATGTTCCCTTTGTAATCTTTTAATTGATAGGCTCCTTTTTCTAAGACACATCGCACGATATAGGGACCATGCCACATGGGCTTGAAATTGCCTTCCCCTAGTGGTTCTTTGGCTTGATAATATAGAAGGACCAAGTCACCCTCAATGTACAACCAAGGATAGGCATGCTTATCGTATTGTACCTTGACACGTCTTTTATCCACTTCGATAGCCGTAGAGGCGTCTCGACGCTGCTCGTCTAGACTCTCTAGGTGCACAAGGAATTTTTCGAGATCGGAAGTTTCATGTAGGAGCGCAACTACCAATCTAAGAGAAGGGATCTCACACTCAATAGGTAAGATCGAATCCACAACGTGTACTAACTGAAAAGGGGAAAAACTGGTGGAAGTCTTGACCAAGGTTTGGTATGCCCAAAGTGTTGGATACATCATGATATGCCGGACATATTTGCTCTAGCTGATAGTTTTCTGCAAAATGGTCTTGAGAGACTTGTTCACAACCTTTACTTGTCCATTTTCCCGGGGGTAGTAAGGGGAAGAATGACGATGCTTAAACCCCAGTTTAGATGCTAGTTCTTCCGTCATTTCATTTTGAAAATGACTGCCATGATTAGTGACAATCTCACTTGGGATTCCGAACTTGGCTATAATTTGATTGAATACGAAGAAGGTGACAATCTTCCCTTCGGATTTAATTGTAGGCATGGCCTCAACCCACTTAGTAAAGTAGTCTATGGACACGATAATGTGTTGATGCCTCACAACCGAAGTTGGGTTGCGGTCCACAAAGTCTACCCCCGACTTGGTGAAGGGACCGATGGTAATGACTGGATGGAGAGGGGCTGGATGCGAGCACATTTTCTGAGTGAACACATGGCATGGGTGACACTTCTTAACTTCTTTGACACAATCTTTAAAGATAGATGGCCAAGAATAATCAGCTCACAAAATTTTATGGGTTGTCACAAGCCCGGATAGATGACCACCACAAGCCCCACTGTGGAAGTCGTTTAGAATAGACTCAGATTCTTTGTGAGTTAAACAATGACACAAGATATTGTCCACTCCTCGATGATATAGAGTGTCGCAGACGATAAGGTAGTTCTTAGCTTGGTATTTTATACGTTGTTGGTCATCTCGAGAGAGATGCTGAGGGAACTTCAAAGTTTGAATATAGAGAACAATATCTCCATACCAGGGGTCAGACGATGAGACAAGGAAAATGTGTTCATCCACAAATGAATCAACATGAATAACATCCTCGTCTAATCGAGGGAAGTCAGATATTAACTCTGCAAAAACTACTGATTTTTTGGACTTCGCAGAAGCGAAATTGAGATCGAACTCTTGTAGAATGAAAATCCATTTATTGCAATTTCCCCCTATGATATGCCTAGTAAGGAAGTATTGAAATGGATTGACATCGATAACCACAATAGTTTTACAAAGAAATATATAATGTCATAATCGTTGGACTGCGTGAACGACAACCAAAACTAGTTTTTCAACATGAGAATATTTGAGTTCAGGGCCGACTAAGTTTCAACTAAGATAGTAAATGACATGCTCGCAGAGCTCATCATCCTCTTAGACCAACACCATACCAATCGTCTCTTCAGATGCGGGGACATAGAGCAAGTAATCTCTACTGTAGTCTAAAGACTTCAGCAGAGGCGTCGATACTAAGGCTTTCTTCAAAGCATTGAAGGATTCTTGGGCTCACTCATACCAGATAAAAGGAGTGTCCTTCTTCAAGAGACACATGAAACCCTTAGTAATATTGGCATAGTTCACTATAAACTGATGTAAAAAGTTAGCTTTCCCCTGTAAATCTTGAAGATGGGGAATAGTGCGTGGGGGAGGCAATCGAATTATTGCCTCAACCTTTAATGGATCTGCCATGATCCCAGTCTCAGAAACTAAAAATCCTAGAAGATGACCTGACCTAACGCAAAATAGGCATTTATGAGGGTTCAACCAGATGCGATAATGGCAACATCTTTTAAAGGATAGCCGAATGTTCTTAGGGTGATCCACTCTCTTACGTGAGTGAGCAACAAGATCATCGAGATAAGCTTCGACTATATGCTTGAGATTGTGAAATGTGAAGGTCATAGCATGTTGGAAGGTTGCTCCAACGTTTTTAAGGCCGAAATGCATCTTTCAGTATGCGAAAGTACCCCAAGGGAAAATAAATGCCATCTTATGTTGGTCCTCGGGTTTAATCTGAATTTGGTTATACCCTGAAAATCTGTCCATGAAAGAAAAAGCTTCACTTCTCGCACACTCGTTGAGAATCTGATCGATGAAGGGTGTCGAGAAGTTGTCTTTAGGACAAGCTTTGTTCAAGTCACGAAAATCCATGTGTACACAGATGGTTTCTTGCTTTTTATTCACAGGAATGGGATTGGATACCCATTCAGTCAAGGGAACTGGGTAGATAAAGCCAACATTAAGCAATTTTTCTACCTCTACCTTAATAGTAGGGGCCTTCTTGGGATTGAAAACTCTAAGACATTGTCGAACGAGCTTAGCATCCAGGTAAGTTTTAATCTCATGTTCGACAATTCGAGGGTCGATTCCTGACATCTCTTCATATGACCAAGCGAATACATCTCATAATTCCTTGAAGAGTTCGGTGTAGATCATAATTTCTTCCGGCGAACAATCTGCACTGTTGTATACATTTTCAATCTTGCCAAGGATACGAGAGATATCAATTGTGATGGTAGGATAAATACTCACCATGTTTCCTTCGACATAAATGTCATGCATATCAAGTGGAACTACAACGTGACTGACTATCTTGCTCAAAGTAGATCTAAAATCATCTTGCTCGATTCTGGCAAGCTCTGGGAGAAAATAAGAGCGATGATGCATATCATCCCAGGGTCTGTCAGAACCATTCATGGCCTCAATGATAGCTTCATCCGAAGGCAAAGTCTCATCAAGGAATTCATGTGAACAAGATGATGAAGTGGCCGATACGAGCTCCAATCCAGGATGCTCCTCGTCCGTTTGTGAGGTAACAAGATCCAGATCGACGGAAGAGTTAAGAACAAATTGATACGCAATATCTGTTGCGGATAGTGGCATGGCCATTCCACAATGTAACTGACCTTCACAAGACATCGTCGAGGAAGGTAGGGTCCAAGGATCGTTAAAATAGGAAATGTGTAAAGGAACGAACATCTCTGACGAAACGTGCCTACTGGACATGGCGTAAATATGGTGAACCACTTCCATGAAGTCGAAGGTACCCATAAGGGATGAATACATTTCGACACCGATATTCTCAGTTGTCGGCTGAGAATTGTCAATCACGGGGATCGACGGTCTAATAGACGCATTGGGGCTAGCATATGCAAATGACAACTGGTCAATCGTCATGATCTTCCCATCGTGAGGAAAACAAAGATTACAAAAAATAGATGATACGATTGCAGTCATAGCGTAAGTCCAATTGCGTCCTAGTAACAAGTTATAGTCGAGGGGTTCATCAACTACCTCGACGTTCACCTCTATCGTCTTCCCACCTAACTGGACCTGAAAGGCAAGAAGAATACCGTGAGGGTGGAAGGAACGACCGTCAAAAGCAGTCAACATGGTTGGAGACTGAGAAAGGGTTGGATATCCAAGGGCTTTCCAACAGACCAGGGACATCACATGTTGCAGTGCCTTCATCAACAACAATACACTTGATGGTATACTTTGAGTAACGCACGTGGATTTGGAATGCCACATGGTAAGGCAAGCAAGGCTTCACATCTGTGACGTCAAACTTGATAACTTTCAAGCCACAAGGATCTAGAGTTCCTAACACAGATAACAAGGCATTCCTTTGTGAAGGACACGTCTGGAGTACCTCTAGAGCTAACATCGCACAAGGGGTTTGACCTAGGTCCTCAACAATAGAGTAATTATGGGCGACTCTAGCATTAGGATTATGGGTAGAGCGCTTGAGTACTCCTTTTAGAATATGAGGTGGGGGATCTTGTTTTTCGATCTGTAAGGGTGTCTCTGGAGGAGGGGGAGACTCTAGACTAGGTACAGTATGTGGAGAACTGTAATCGTGAGACCGAGTGGCTACATTAACCTCATATTTAACCATATTGATGCATAAACAATCACCATCTTGTTTCAATGGGTTTTGACTCCCACTTGCCACATTTACGGCATTCGAGGAGCTCGAGGCCATGTGTTGGTTATATGGAAAAGGATTAGTCAGCACGACAGGCGGTAGAGATAAAATCCTCGCAATTTCCAAAATTTTGGGGCGTAAATGGGTAAGGTGATCATCTGTACAAAGCTTACAGGGAAACTTCGCCTTCCACCTTTCTTTCTTGCCCTCACGAACATTATTATTCGTCTTCTCATTATTAACATTGTCCTTGGGTTTGTTATTATTCTTCCCACCCTTACGATTATTATTATGTCCTTTTTTCTTATTCCCTCCTGGTTGTTGGTTACCATTCAGGCTGGTCAACGATTGCATAGAACATACATCCACTGACTAAGTGGGATTGGAGGACACAGATGAAGCTAGCCCTCCTATAGACTGATTTAGAGACAAGTCTTTCAAATGGATTGTCACCGAGTCTGCAAATTTCACATTAACGGTGCCTACAATGCCATCGGCATGAGGCCCAAGATTTTGTCTAGGGTCATAGTTTGACCTCAGTGCACCTGGAAGAATCTTGTATAACATCCCAGACTAAGCATATATAAGATCTAACTATTGGGATTTAAAAATCCATTCTTCCTTAGATGTAACCCCAGATGTAGAAACATCCTTCGAAATATAAGGCAGGAGAGATTTAAGGAACCACTCTAGCAAGAACTTCAGGGGTATGTAGGCCTTGATCAACCTCTTCCATCTACGCCACTCCTGGATGTGATTCGAGATATGAGTGGCCTTGTCCCAACGAAAGGTCGTCAAAATTTTGATTTCAACATCGTAACGAACCAACAATTGGAAGTGGTTGAGGAAGACTAAAACCAACTGATTAAAAGTTTTGTATTCCACCCTAGGTAGCTCGATATACCATTTCATGGCAACCCCCATGAGGGTGCGTTGAAACAATATTAACTGAATAGAATCGTCGTTAAGGGAATTCGAAGAGCACCAAAGGTGAAAAGTAATAACGTGATCCCCAGGTTCCTCACCAGTTCTACCCTCGAATTTTAGAATATCCGAAGGAATCTTAGTGGGGACGGGGGGCCATGTCAGATCATGAAACACAAGGTCGTTCATTAACTTAGACAAGTCTGGCAGATTGAGCATGGCCAGAAAAAGGAGACGGGGTTGCGACATCTGGCCCTAAGGTCCTTGGAAAGATTGTGGCTGGGGAATCACAACCCATACAGGGTTTTGGTAAGCACCATGGCCCTGTCTGGGATTATAATACCCTCCTCTGGACTTATTCATGAGGGGTTGGTTGGGCACCATTTGAGTAGGAATGTTTTGATGAGGGTTATAAAAACTGCCCCCAACCGAAGTGGCTCCAGGCTAGGGGTTTCCCAAGGTATGAAACTGACCTCCCCCGTGTGTGAATCCAGAGGATAAAGGTGGATTCGTCATGTCGAACGTGTTGGTCGAAATCGGTACAGAGGGAGTGGGTGTGAAGGACGGAACGTGAGCATGAGCTTATCCGCCAGGTTGGTTACTCCATCCAGAAGAAACATGATTAGACCCAGGGTTAAAAGGAGGAAAGCCTCCAATGATAGGAGTCATTTGCGGGACATGAGTATCACCAAACGAGAATGGAGTATGTGGAGGAGTTGTGTCCCCAAGTCCAATGATAGTATTCGTACCAGCCGCTAGGATTGAGTTTGAAAATTGCGATGTGAAATTCGACATACCATAGGAAAAAGGACTAGAGGCCATAGGGATGGACTGAACATTATTTCCGAGTGAGTGACAAAGAGACTCAAAAGGCTTCGTGGCTATAGGCTGATTATTCACTATAAAACAGGCAGAGGTGATGATAGGCACCTCCAGCACTACAACCATTGTGGTTGAAGGTGTCAAAGGGGTACCGTTGACTATAGTAGGTATGGGAGTCGAAGGAATACCAATATCTTGCTGAATCGATTTAGTACTCATCCTTGTATGATCACAATTATGATAAGTGGAGGTATGTGTACCACATTTGATAATTTTACGCCTTTTAGAAGGGAAAGACTCAAGATGCGGTGATAACTGTAATAAGCGGCGAGACTTGCGAGGAAGTTGGTCTAGCTCCATAATGACTCAAGACTCGAGATATAAAACAAATCCTAAGGCCAACTAGTAATCAAAGAGCACACCAAAATAAAATAAAAAGGCAAATATGCACACAAACAGAGTAAGGTGGATGGAAGGGGCCTCCCTCCCTAAAGTAGGTATGCCTCGCTCAAGAGGGGCCTGAGACTCTCTACTAAAGATCGAAGGTAACAAAATCAGTTAAAAGGTCACTAGTGGGATTAACAACTAGTCGGTCAGATCCCCCCGGAGAGGTAATTCTCCATAAAGGATGTGTAATGTCCGACCCTTATTTGACCCGAGGTACTTGCAGAATAACCCCTATAAGTAACCTATGTGGTACCTATGTCAAGCAACTAAGCAACCACGATATAACCAATGCAGAGGTGAACAATTGTAAGTTAGGTCCACCGTATGGGCAGGGTAACAAAGCTCGAAACCTCGAAAGCACCGCCTCTCATAGAGGTAAGGGTACTAGCAAGATCTCCATATATGAATAGATCCCCAAAAATATATCTAACACTAAGAAGGTATCGGGGGGATATCCCTTCAACCAACCTCATGTGACCTCGTGCTTAACTCTGATGTAAGCGGAGCCTCCTGATATTACCAATTATACAATGGATTTCTCCACTCCCTTAGTCAGACACACATATTGATTTAATAGCCTTCAAGAAGTTTACTCACAAAATCATATTCCAAGGCTCTAAATCCTAAGCTAGTTTGTGCACCCTAGAAAAATAAAATCGTTACTAATAAATTTTAAATTATAGCATTACATTTAGTGGCCTTTCTTACTCAAAAAGGTGCGGTCGTGAAACTAGTGATGTTATGACTCAACAAGTAAAATAAATGAATATGAGTACAATGCAAAGTCGTAACTTCAATTCCCAATAAATGATATGTTTTTCAAAATACAATTCTCAATTTATTTATGCAATTCCAAATAAAATGCAATCTTTATTTACATGTACTAAGATCAATGATAAGGACTCAAAAGATCAAATGCCAACAATGTAAAATGCCTAATATTTTTGTATTTTCAATAAAAAAAAATGAAAATGCAAGGACTGAACAAGAGCTTGATATAAACACTATGTTGTGTGTAAACAGAGACAAACCAAGTAGGATATCAAGGAGCAAACACCCATCCCAAGATGCAAGGACAATCAAATGAAAAGGATGATGATAAAGGCACCGCCCAAAAATTCAACCAAAGAAAGGTTTCCTATCATTCCACGGTCACTTAACAGTCATAACAAAGACCCAAGAAGTCTCAACAATCATCAAAACCTACCCAACAACCATCAAACCCAACAACCAAGCAACAAAGGGTGATGTACATGACTGTTCAGGAGAAAAGCGCGTATATACGCCTCTTACGAGAGGACATCACGCGTATGTACGCGATTATTAGGTAAAAACCAACGTATATGTGTTAAAACATAGCCAGGCTAAGGAAAAGGCTAAGAAACTCAAACTCAGAATGAACATAGGTTGTCAAGCAGTCATACAACAAGAAAATCAATATAAACGAGAGCAATCTAAGGAGAAAAACACTCCAAACCCCGAAAAAGAAGATTATATCCCCAGTATGGTTGCCAATTCTGTTACGAGGAAAATCTCTCTATGGCTAGGGGTAAACCACAACAGATGGAAATGACTGTAGAAATCAACTATAATCTCAGATATGCTATATAAACAAATATGTTAGCAAGACAAGATAAAAGGCCTACTTTGTCCAAACGTTCGATGAAGTCCATCGTTGAGCACTTGATTCAAAGCAATACACCTGCAATTTGTCCTCAACAACCAAGAAACACAAGCATATGGTGATAATATATAATGTTAGCACATTCAATAGCATAATCCATCAACATTCATAACAAATATGCCCATGGAACAACAATTCAAATATTTGCAAGATATTAATTGGACAAGAAAACAATATTTCTATTAAAATGTAATCATTAGAAGTGAATAAATTACAAACTTTCGTGCCGACACAGTTCAAAACCGAGAAACTAAGTCCCTTCCAGCTGGGCCTCCACCACTTCAATCCTCCACCAAAGGCAAGCTCATATAAGAGAGACAATGAGGTTCTAAATCAAGTAGGGAAGAACTTGGGGGTTGAACAATGTGTTCAAACTTAAAAGGACAAAGGGATGCAGACTCAATATGAAGTGAATAATTTCTCCATAGTAACTTTTCTCTCAAAGTTGAATTCTTCTCCCCTTTTCCGTAGCCCAGATTTGGTCCATTTGGATCCTTCAAGTGGAAGTAAAGGGTCAAGTCAGAACGTTTCCAGTATATGGAAGGTCTAGGATCATGGATCTCGTGACGTGACATGGAAACCCGACACCATTTTTTAATTTTGGGCACAAAAATTGATGTACATGGGCTGTAGTGGTGCAACATGCGTATACACGTGTTGTACAATAGGTAGGGCACATATATGTGGAAAATAATGTTTTTAGCTCTGGGATTTGTAAAAAGGGACTTCAAGTCTGCATAGGGAAATGGAAAAAGGTCTTCTTTGCAAGTTTGCATAGGTTGAGGCAAATCTTGCTATAACATTAACCAAGATATGTATTTATCTGAGCAAAAACTACATTCAAAGAATTGATGCATACTCCAAAGATAAAGAGGAGGAAGAAGACTTCTTTGTACACATGAAAAAAAAATGTCATTACCACCATAACTTATGCCTGACGTGGAGGAGGAGAAGCTAAAGTTAACCATCAAGGAGAGAGTATTGGGATTAGAAACCTTACTACTCTTTAGGTGTAATATACTTACCCATGTGTACTTACATTGCTACTTAGATGAACATATGTGATTAAAGATGCCACTTTAACACTTGAAACATGGAGTTATAATTGAGAATTGGATATTACTTTTTCCACCTTATCCATCTATAAATGAAATGAAAAGATAATAGTTATTGTGAAATAAGAAATAAAATATTTATCTCAAACATTATTTTCCTATTTTGAAAATGATTATTAATACTTGCTTCCACATTCATATCACATGTAATTTCAATTGAAATGGTCCAGTAATCTATAAAAAAAAATTAAAACAAAATTACTTTAAACATGTAAATTGTGAAAAAATGATTATTATAATTTCAAGAAGGAAAGACCAATCCATATATAACTAAGTTGCTTAATAATGATGAGAAACCAAACTTCCAAAAACAAAATGTAAATACTTAAAAGTTTATAAAATTTAAATACTTTAAAAATTTATAAAACAAAGCATCAACATTCAAAAGAACATTAATAAGTTTGAACATTAATAAGTTTCTTGAGAATATTTTGATAATAACACCCGGTCACTACTTGAGTGTACTTAAAAATGATAACTCACAAATTGAACCTATCAAATGTATGTTATATACTCACAAATTGAACCTATTAAATGTATGTTAAATATTAAACCAACGATTAAACCATGATGATGATTATGTTTTATATCAACTCACAAATTGAACCTATAAAAAATATGCTTTTATATCATTCATAATGGCAATGGTGATTGACAATGTGATCCATGTTAGTTAATTGTATCCATGTTACCCTTATTACCCATTTTATATCATTCATGATGATAATGGTAAATATCTATATGCATTCATAATGGCAATGGTGATTGACAATGCGATCCATTGCGATCCATGTTACCTAATTGTATCCATGTTACCCTTATTACCCATTGAATAAGTTAAAACATATTTTCACAAAAAAATCATAAATTCTAGGTTTAAGATTTAAGGTTTGGCATGTCATTGAATTTGTTTGGCTAAGGTTATTAAGAGATTCAATCAAGTTAAAACACTTTCTTAGATAAATTACCATGTAATATAAGTTTTACCTGGAAAAGATTTAAGGTTAAGGTTGGGCATATCATTGAATTTGTTTATTTGAGACTATTAAGAGACCGAATCAAGTTAAAATACTACTTTCTTGGATATTTTTTTGATAATATTAGTTGTATATGATAAAGATTTAAAGTGTTGACATGTCATTGAATTTGTTTGTTTGAGACTATGAAGAAATTGTTTGAGACTATGTAGAAATTATTATGGTTGGAGGAAAAAATGTTTAAGGGTTAATTGTAACGTCCATAAAAGAAGAAAAGGATCCATAACAATGTACTTCGTGATATTTGAGATATCTCATATAAAGAAAGATGTAAATAAATGGTTATTATGTGGATTCCAAACATAAGCCCGACCTCACAAATGGACTATGTGTCGAATAATGAAAAGAAAGAATTGGACTCAATATGTATCAAGAATATAAAAGTTGAAAAATAACTTGACAAAGTTCATCACTTTTGTGTATCAAGAATATAAAAGTTGAAAAATAACCTGACAAAGTTCATTACTTTTGTGTAGGAGGAGGAAAGAATCCCAAGCTCTCAATAAGAAAGTTGTCAAGAAGTTTAGCAAAACTATAGCATAAAAAAATTTGTCAAATAAATTACAAGAAAAATGAAGTAATTTTAATTTTGATTAAGATGGATTTATGCTAATTTTTAAAGTCAAATTTTTAATAGGTTTAAAGAATAGTTTTATAAAAAAAAATTCAAGCATAATCAATGTTAGTTGAATAATGAGTTTATCATTTAAGATTAAAGTTGATATTTTGGTTCAACGATGGCTGATGTGTTATGGGGGGTCTTGTTTAATCCCAAAGGAAATCAAGATATTAACTTTGCTTGGGGTTTGAAAATGACCTCTAATAACAAAGTGGAAGTTCTAGTGATGTATCAAGGGTTGATTCTAGTAAGGACAAGTGGCACCAAGAAAATCACAATAGTTGGAGATTTGTCTATTATTATCTACAACCTTTATGCCTTTCCTATCCTAAAAAATGGCTGGTTGCAAAGATTAATTTATTGAATCCAATGGATGGTGTCTCACTTTGAATTCATCTCCTTTCATCAAGTTTTAAGGGAAAACAACTCCTTGGTTGATAAAATGGAAAATATTAGAAAGGCGTTGGGTGAAGGTTGGCTAAGTGTAAAGGAGGGAAAGGGTAATTCTAGAGCCCCTCCCATCAATACACCATGGTAGAGTTAGATAGGTGGGTTTATTTGCATGTACCAAAGGACAATGAACTATCACCTCATCCCATTCCCTCCTCCTCATATGCCATATCAACATCAAAAAAGTTATTATTTTAGGTGGCAAGTGGCTCTCTGATTCAGTGTGGGATGGTTGGTTTTTCTATGTATGGCCACAACTTACCCTATGTTGTTTGGTTATGGTGGATTGTGTATAATTTATGTTTGTGGTCAGGGTGAGTGCTACATTCCAAAGAGAGGAAAGAAGACCCATAATTATAGACTCTTTGGTTGTCATCATGCAATGTAGAAGCAATGAGTTTGTAATGTGTGAGTTGGTTAAGGTTCAAAGTCATGTGTGTTGGGCTGGCGATTTGGTTAAATTAACGATGATGATTAGATCCTTTTTGACCGATATTATATGTGTATTTTACTATTTTAAAGAAGTTTTGAAGGATTTTTGTATCAAATCTCCATAACTTATACCAGGTATGTATGATTGATGTTTTGTGATGGTTTTAAGCTTAATTCAATTTGATTTAATTATTTCAAGAAGCTAATGTGCGATTTGTGTGTCACAGGGAAAAATCACATAGCGTTTTTCCATCCAGTAGCCCATCCGGTACTTCATTCGGCACTATTACAGGGAGCAAACTTAAATATTAATTTGCGAGAGGATGAAGTGGAATCTGAAAAATCCGACACATGGGTTTTGTGAGTAATATGCCTAGTTAGGTCCTTATCGGGTAGTTTCCTGAAATTATGAATGGATTGAGAGTAGTTTGTGGTTTTCAATTCCGCATCTGGTACTCCATCCGACACTGCATCCGACACTCCATCATGCACTAAAACCATGGGCGAGTTGGCGATTATCATATCGACGACCAGTGATGGGCAAATCAGAGACATGGGTTATGCTTGTTCTCATGGCTCTAGCTACTGAGCTTCTGACAACTTGGATTGGGTTGTTATACTGGCTGTTTATTGGTTCGACCTATCAACTTGTAACCTCTATAAATACCACAACAGTGGTCAGACAAATAGCAAATGATTGTTAAGTTCAGAAGCTAGCATTGTTTTTGTTGTTTCAAGACATTTTCATAAACTTGTGTAAAACTATGTTTTTTTTAATTTAAATGCTGAAATCGTGTTGCTTGAGCTCGTGATTCACCGTTGAGGAGTAGCCACAACCTGCTGGGGGGCCCACCAGTGGTCTGGGTGAATATTTAGTTAGTTAGTTTGTGTATTTGATTTATGCAATTATCATTTCTTTTATTTCTTGTACATGTGTTTTTATCATTTTACTTACTATGTAATTGTTGTTTATAGTTTAATTGTTTCAGTTTCTTGTTGCATGTTGATTATGAAGGATAGTGTTAATATGCCATGTCTCTTTAATTAAATAAGAAACAAGCTTAAGCTTAAGCCACTAACCCTTGTGTGATTAAATAATAGACTAGAATTTATGCATGCTGAAATATGATAATTAGAAGTTAAAACACAATATGGATTTAATAGTTTCTTTGGCAAAGTTTCGGTGGATGGATAATTGTTAGTTTTGATTTTGATTCATAGTTTGCTTATTTAGTTGCTATTTAGTTTTCTTATTAATTCTATTGTCATATGCTGAAATATAAATAGGATTTGAGTTATGTTTTTATGAGCATTTCTTTTGCAATTTAAATTGTTAAAATATGATTAGTTTGATTTACTTTACGCAATTTCCATTCTAGATCTAGATTGCAATTTTAATTCAAAGTTTGTTTTTGAATTTAGTTCTTAGTTGTAAATCTCTAGTAGTATGAATTTGCTTACATTAGCATAGAATGCAATTGAATTAAATAGAATAGTGTTTTCATATTGTTGATGACTAGTGCAAAAATTGAAGAATCACATGGATTTGCAGGGTAGTTAATGTTTCTTCTATAATGGTTAAGATCTCATTAGATTGCCTAATTCATACCTTTCACTTTGCTATAGAAGTTAATATTGAGTTTATCCCCCTTGAGTTATCATTAATTGTTAAATGCCATTGTGATATCATAAGACATTGAAGACATAACCATCAACACTATATTTGAGTTTTCTTGCTTTTGTAAATTATAAAATAGTTTTCTTCTTATTGTAGATTAAAGAGTAGTTGTTGATTAACTTTTATTGTCATGATGCTTTCAATTCAATAGGTAAGATTTCCTTTCGTAGATTAGAAGTGATTATGAAGTTTATCTTAAGTATAGAGTTCACTTGCTTAATAGTTTGATTAGTTTATTGTTAAGTAGTTTTTATTTGAGTTTACTTGCTGCATAAGTTTTAATAGGGTATTTGCTTGTTTGTTTACTTGCTTTAATAGGGTAGTTGGTTGCTTGTTTATTTGCTTACTTGTTGCTGCTTATTGAATTTGAATATGTTAATTAAATTAGTTTGTTGTTGTTATTGCTCATTAAATAGAATAAATAGATAGTTTTCTTTTGCTCATTATAATGATTAAGTTAATTTGCTTAAAGTAGGGTTTCCATTTGCTTTCTTAAGACAATCCATTGTTCAAAATTTACTTAGGATAAATAGTTTAAATTTTCTTGATAGGGTTTGATCATTAATAGTCTTTGCTTGAATAGATTAGCTCTCAAATAACCCATTTCCTTAGTTAGACTATACTACCTCTAGCCTTTCTGCCTTGGCACATATAGTGCTACAACTCTAAGTTTACTTACCCTGGGTTGACAATTTAATTGAGGGTTTTTAGTGCATATAGAACACCCATCAATATGTGGGTTCTAAAAAGAGGAATTGTGGAGGCTTACATAGATGTGACGAAGACATCTCTACATTGGAGTGATCAATACTCTTCCAAATTATGCTTGGGAGTGTGTGAGCCATGTGATTTAGGTGGGGCTCAAATTCGTGTCTTGAGAGATATGGAGGATGTAATGAAGGCTCCCAAGTAGACTCGTGAGAAAATTATTTGTTAATGGTTGAGTAGTTGGGAGCAGGGGCAACCAAGGTCGAGACTATATGCAAGAAGTTGTGTATTGCTCCATTGGGAAATAATCCTTATTCTCCTCCAAGTCAATCTCTTATGATCTAGGAATTAAAACAAGAAGGCATTTCAAAAGCAACAATGACAGACAACCCTCAAGTAACTCATCCATACTTGGAAGGACATCTCTTAAGCCCAGTTGAAAATCTATAAGTTTCTGAGCTGATCCTTCATGGACCAACATTTTAATTTTCTTTTAATTTTAGTATGTTATGTGAGTTTTGGTTTGTGTTGGGACAATATTCAAGGCAATACTCTTTCCATGGAAGGATATATAGTTGTTGTTGAAATTCTATAATGATTTTGTTATTCTGGTTTTGCACATTCAATGTCTTGTGGAGGCCTACCTCCCTAATTTTGTATTATAAAGCCACATGGTTTAGTCATGACCCTTTTTCTAATATAAGTTTACATGATATTGTTAAAAAAATTGATATTGTAGTTGAAAAATATTTTATATTGCGCATATAACCTAACCTATATGAATAGTAAATTAGAGTGACTAAGAGAGAGATGACTTAGGGAAAATACATAATTGTTGATGTGTTTTCTTGACACTCATCAACTAGGTGATTGGGGTGAATATTTGAACCTATGTATATTTTAAATGTAGACCAAAATTTTCAAAATTTGCAAGTCCGAAATAACCTTCGCCTATTTATCATGAAGAAACAACAAGTTTTAAGAATTCAGAATCAGTGTTGTAGTTCTTCTTCATGAAAGGCCAACAAGGATGGTTTTTCTTTTGAACAAAAGAAATGAAACGAAAAGAAAGATATGCTAAAATGAAGGAAATAACTTGTGTTCATCTGTTATTGGAGAAATCAGTAGGTGCGGACACTAACTGATCTCCCTAGATCCACCTAGATCTAGAACAAAACACACAACAACACGACACTTTCCTTAAGTTTGAAATATTGAATTTACTAACTAAAGAGGGATAGGTGACATACTGTTTAAACATCGCTTCCTCTCGCCATCACCATCCTAGCTCCGTTCCAATGCTCATATAATGATGATCCCACAAAAGAACGCAACCAACCAAAGTGATAGTAATAGCATAAACTCAATATAAACCTATGTATGTGATCAAGGAATCATACAATAAAACACAACAAGATTTAGAGGAAATAATCATATTAAATGTGAAAGAGAGATTACAACCATGGCCTTGATGTCGTAAGGTCCCTTCCAACTGTCCTTCATTCCCCACACGCTTCTTGCTCCAAGGATTTTGAGACCATGGATCTGATAGCTACTCACAATATATCTTGACAAAGCAAATCTCAAAGCCACTCTAACCAAGCTAACAATCACAAGCCAAAAACAACTAACTTTCTCCATGAGAGCTCCTCTCCTTTTATAAGTTGAAGAAGATAAGGTGAGGAGGTTAGGATGATCCCACTAAATTATGAAAGTGAGTAAGATCCAAACCATTCAGATGCCACCTCACCATGGAAGTTTCTCCTTCTAGAAGCATCGAGAAGATGCTCATTTTTTCCACGTATGAGCATTCTCGCACCCTACCTATAGAGCAACCTGCGAACCTCTTGCAACCTAGCTATGGTTCAGCCTGCGAGAATCAGGCATTTTTGCACCCTAGCCATAGTGCAACATGCGAAAATCATATTTAATAGGGTTTTTACAAAGGGAAATGCAACTTCTTTTCTCAGAAAAAGTTATTCTCCCTTCTTTCTTCAGGAACTCAGGCCACTGACCCCTCTGAATACTACAAACAAGTTTACATCATTAACGGTCATAGGGATGATGAAAATAATGTGTAACAGAGAGCCCCCCAAAGTATGAAGTTAGAACAGAGTGATAGCTGAAATACTTTGTCGAGTGTGTGTAGGGAACAAGGAACAGTCAGTCGGAAACCTGCCAACAAACAAGGAAATACAGTACAATAATATATCATCACTGAGGTAGGCATTCCCATACTTAGAATACAAATGACTCAAAGCATAAATGCCAACATGAGAAGATCCATGTCAAGTAAGACAGGTCATGGCCACCAAACATACACTGTGGATCCATGCCGATATGACTCAATTCTGAACATAGCCACCAAAAATACATTGTGGATCTATATGTTAAAGACTCAAATTTGAACATAGCCACGAGACAATCAATGTGGATCTATGCAAAAGTACAAACTGAATATACTCCAATGCAACCTGAATCTGTCAGAAAAGATCCAGGGTCTTCATCTCCACCACTCTATAGTATGAATCTAACCATGTGAATACATGTGTCGAAATCGAACATGGTAGAAACCACTTGATTACTGCTCATTAGTGTATACCGTTAACAAGCGCGAGGGAAATCACCATTAATGTCAATGACTCCCAAGGTACAATAGTACAATCCAACAAATGTGAATTAATGAGATGAAGTCGAACACTCGGTGGAATCTCTCGATCAGGGGTCAATAATGAAAACCCATTGTCGAAAGCGAGGAAACCTGCCATTAAGGCATGCAAGTTCCAAGGTACTAATTAGTTTCTAAGTCTAATTCCTGGATAATGAGTTGAATTCGATAGGAAAAGACTCGTCACAGGAGGGCCTTAATGTATCCCACATCAATAACACGAAACAAGTAACAAGATTTGATGTAGGTTAGAGTAATAAGTGATTCAGGATTGACTCAGGGATGGCCAATGCAATAGAATGCTTAAAGATTGCAAAAATGGCCGACGCAATAGAAGGCTTTCCGGGTTGAATTTCTCTTTGAACATATTGACGACACGACAATTGTCTTGGAAATACTGACTCAACAACAATGATCACGGACCAATTTGTAATCTTATAGGAGTATGATCAGGAGACAAGTGGATTTTCCAACCTAGACACAAGGCGAGTGAAAGGGTGTCATGTTCAAAAGCGACTCTTCCATGGAATACAGGTTTAGACATATTTCTTTCCCAATTTCCCCCCCCCACCATCTCTGGTGAGTACCTCTTTATTTTTACACAAGCTTGAGGAGGATAACATATGCTTGTTGATGTAAGCTCATCCTTCAGACGAGTCCCTCAGAGTATGTTTAACGAACCCTAGGAAGGAGTGGTTCGGTCCCACATGGGCCTTTCAATGTTTGTTTTATGAGTCCAAAGAAAGAAAACTCAGGGGTTTTTCATGTTTATAGAGTCTAAAAAAAACTTAAAGAGAACTCTCTCAGTTCCTTTTTTGTAAAGTAGTCTAATGAGACCAAAAAAGAGATAAACTATCACTCAACAGACGTTTTCTTCAAATACTTTAACGAGCATGAAAAGAACAAGATCGCTCGGCAATCTTTTCATGTTTAGAGAGTCTGAAAAGAGCTTAAAGGGAACTCCAGTGGGTTCCTTTTTCGTATAACATTTACGAGTTCGAAAAAATGATAAAAGTATACTCGGTTACATTCTCACGTATTTACGAGCACGAGAAAGAACAAAGACTAAGCTCGGTAACTTATTCTCATGTATTAACGAGCATGAGAAAGAATAAAGACTAAGCACGGGATTGTTTTTATTTTTACGCAAGCGTTAAAACAAAACAAAACTATGCTTGGGATAGATTTTAATTTTTACACAAGCTTAAAAACTAAACAAAACTATGCTTGGACCTAGTTTCATTTTTACACAAGCTTGAACCAAAGGAAACTATGCTTGTGGTAGGTGGTTTCATTTTTACACAAGCTTGAACTATAGAAAACTATGCTTGTGACTTCCCAACGCATGGTTGGTACTTAGCCCCCAACTTAAGAAGCTAGTGGCTCTAACTTCAGCATGAAGTCCAGAGGCTGTAAGCAATGTCCACCAAGCTTCGTTTCATCCAACTGCAAAGATGAATGAAATGAAGCTTCAAATACTATACGTAGGACTTGACCCAAACGGAGAGGGGGAAGTTGTTTCATTTTTTAACGAGCTTGACACATGATAATAAATATGATCATGACTCTAGGTATAATCCCAAGACCACTGTTTCATTTTTAACGAGATTGACACAGAAACGAGAATTATGCTCATAACCTCTATTTCATTTTTTTAACGAGGTTGCCACAAAGACGCAAAACTATCCTCATAAGTGGTTTCATTTTTTAACGAGCTTGAAATTAGAAAACCATGCTCAAAGACCTCTGTTTCATTTTTTAACGAGGTTGACTCAGAGACGCAAAAACTGTCCTCAGAGTCTCTCTTCTTGATCATGGATTCCAAGAGGTCAATGCTCCAGAATGACACCATGTTAAGGGACAAAACTCGGTCATGGATTCCAAGAGATCTTCACTAGACGGAAGGAACACACTCTTGAAGGAACACATGTCAAGGGTTGCGACAGGGGTAAGGAGATCAGGCTCTAAAGACCATATCGAAGAGATCACCATGTAAACTATCGAATCCAAGTCACTTGAAGTTGAAGCCATGGGAGACAACGCCACATAATTTACCTGTGGTAGGGGTGATAATGTCAGCATATAAGAACCATTTAGGGAGGTAATCCAGTTAGGATTGATGAGTGAAAGTTGATCAAAAGTCACAATTCTTCCATCGTGAGGGAAAGATATCACACGAAAAAGAGTGGACACAATAGCTTTCATGGCATAGACATAATCCCGCCCAAGGAGTAAAGCGAAATCCAAGGGTTCTTGGACTACCATGACGTCAATAAAGATAGTTTTCCTTCCCAAAGTTACAGGAAACTAAGGAAGGGTCCCTAAAGGTTGACTGGTTCTTCTGTTAAAAGCTAACAGATTCGGCGTAACCAACCCAAGTGGAGGAAAACCCAAAGCTTGCCAAGCAAAAGAGGACAAAATACTAACAGATGCACCTTCATCTATCAGTTTCTGACGAACGTTTCGACCACAAACTTGTACTGTAATTTGGAAAGGAATGTGAGAAGGAAGACGAGGTCAAGTTAGCACACCCCAATCAAAATGGATGGCCTCATAACTTGGAGGGGGTTCCATGGGAGAAGGAGGAATAACTCTCGGCATGGTAGATTCAGTATCAACGAGAAAAACATGGGTAGTATTGGGTTTACTCTCTAGCGGGAGAGAAGGATCGACCAATGGAGAGATTAGATCGACCACTTGGGTTTCATTCTTCAAGGGGAGAATGGGGTCGACAGGTGGAAACGGATCGACCGCTTGGGTTTCACTCTCTAACAGGAGAGTGGGATCGACTGAGGATGGGATCAGATCAACCACTTTGTCAACTGGTTCAATTAAGGACGTGACTAGATTGACCACTTGATCAACCGGATTGACCGACGGGGGAACTGGATTGATCATTCAATCAACTATAGGGGGGTCAAGAGTAAGCTTGCAATAAGCGGCTGGAAGTTGAGGTTGTGAAACAGGTATGTATTCTAGGAATTTCGAGGCTTCTCCCATATGAGGGCAAAGGTGAGTTAGATGACTCCCTTTGCATAACATACACGAGAACTTGACTCTAATTTTCTTCTTCTCAACGGTATCTTGACTAGTTGACGGGAGGTCATCAACATGTTGTTTAAAGGCTGATGACACGGGTTGGCGAGGGTGTGTAGACCAAGCTTCTATAACCTTGGATAGACCAGGGCAATCCTTAAGAAGATGGCTACCCTTACAAAGCCTGCAAGGGTACTTGGGCTTACGAGTTTTTTGGGTGATCTTGACATCATCAACACTCCCAACACGATTAACAGTAACTGGTTGTTTTCTAACATGTTTGACAGTGGTTGGAAGTTTGGATCCTTGCT
Organism: Picea engelmannii; assembly: GCA_009831015.1. NCBI lineage: Eukaryota > Viridiplantae > Streptophyta > Pinopsida > Pinales > Pinaceae > Picea > Picea engelmannii. Next base: position 66,372 of record ML787172.1, read on the forward strand.
TAATTTTCTTCTTCTTATTCTTTCTTTTCTTCTTCTTCTTATTCACCGGGTTACTAGCTTCAGAACTTTCACTCGACGAAGAAGATGAAACGGAAGGCGACCTTGCAAGCGAAGAAGGCGAAGAAGACCTTACTGGTGAAGAAGGTGAAGGATCAAGACGAGGTTAATGTTCTTGGGGGGAAGTGCTTACGATCAAATCACTTACTACATTCGGGATTACTTGAGTGGAAAACAACCACACCGACAATCCAATTGTGAGACCTGGCAGGCTCAAAGTAGCGACGCGAGGAGGACAAATGTTTCCATAAAAAGGAAAAACAAAAGGTTCCCCTAGAGCAGGGGTTCCTTCATTGGTCATTTCGAGAACTGTCACCATATAAAACAAATCCAACTTAGAGTCTGTTAGGGAAAACAAACAACACACGCTAAAAATCTAGGAATCAAGCAAACAAACAAAACCTTCTCACAATGAGCACACTAGTTGGTGATGAAATCCAACGTCGTGGGAACAAAGTAAGAAGGGGATAAGATAGAGCGGGTCGAAAAGTTACGTTGACGACCTGCTTAACGGACTTACACCCTGGTGCAAGCTCCCACACATAATCGTGGGTATACCCTCCAAGGAGCCCGAGTGAGTTCGGCCAACGTTGATTCCAGGTACCGTGAAGACTTGCCCCTCCACAGTCACCTTGTGTAAATACCCTAAAGAGATAGGCCACTAAGATTACCAATCACTACAATGATGCCTGGGGAAATAGTCGATAGTCCGATCCATGTGTAAGGGCAGGGTATCTAGCCCGAAATCAATTTGAAAGGCTTCCACTCACCATTGTGGGTATACCTCTCAAGCGACCCCCATAATATGCGCAACCTCTACACCAGGACCAACAAAGAAGGGTGAGTAACTCTGCCATTCTCAATGCGACCTCGTGATTGACCCTTATATTAGAAGGGCTTCCCAAGAAAAAATGTAATAAGTGGATTTAACCGCTCCCTAACTCAAGATTCTATGTTTGTTTGCAACTTTGGAAAGTTATCTTTCACACCTATTCCAAAGCCCTACAACTAATCTAATGTAGGTTTGCTACCAGAAAAGATAAAAATGTCTAATCAATTTTTATAAGCGATTTATTTTATGGCTGTTGTTACTCGAAAGGAAAATGGCGTGGACAATATGGTGTTTTGACCGACTCGAAAGTTATGCAAAGAGATAAAGATGAAATCTTTTCATTTCGATGAAAGCTATGCTACAAGAAGGAGAAAACATTTATCATTCCTAGATGCACAATGTCCCAAAATCTTAAACTCATCAATATCAAGATTCTCAAGAAATGAGAAAAAGGTATTGTACACCAATGCACAATTCATGGCCCCCCAAATTTTTTTCGGAATTTAAGACCAAAAAATGCCAAGAATCATGCAATTTCGCTACTTCAAATGCAAGGATGCCCCTAATCTAATACAAAGCAAGAAATTAAATCTTTTTGTTTCAAAAATTTCACTAAAAGCAATAATGAACTTTGTTAAAACAAAGAAACCCAAACTAAAAGTTTTCTTTTAAAGCGAACTATTCAGAAGAAATCCGATCTATCCCTAAACAATTCTAAAGAAAAGACACACTTTGTAATTGAAAGACACTCAAAGAAAGAGACTAATCCTTCAAAGCCAAACAAAGCAAAGATGGCTAAAAGCAACTCAAAGAATGTCAAGAAGACTGTAAACAGATCAATATAGGCTTCAAAAGTTCAATCCAGTTGATCAAAGCAAAACTGGGCATCAAAAAGACAGGAAGACCTAATCCAAAAATTTTACAAATGAGTTCGCAGCCTGGTAGTGGGGTACAATGCGATAATTAGGGATTCTCGCAGTCTAGATATAGGCAGGGTGGGAGAAGGTCGCACTGAACTGAACAGTAGGGTGCGAACATCAATGATTCTCGCATGCCACAAAGAGGTACAGTGCGAGAAGGTTTGTAATCAAGAAAAATTTGGAAAAAGAACAAAAATTTTGAGTGAACTTTCAGATCCAGAGAGTCTGGATGATCTCCCATAGACTCAGAGACCATAAATCAAGCAATCAAAGCAAGGGAAACTAGACTATCTAGGAAACAATTCATTCCCCAGTGGAGTCGCCAATTTTGTTATTGGATAAATAGTTGGTGTGGACACTAACTGATCTCCCTAGATCCACCTAGATCTAGAACAAAACACACAACAACACGACACTTTCCTTAAGTTTTAAATATTGAATTTACTAACTAAAGAGGGATAGGTGACATACCGTTTAAACGTCTCTTCCTCTCGCCATCACCATCCTAGCTCCGTTCCAACACTCATATAATGATGATCCTGCAAAAGAACGCAACCAACCAAAGTGATAGTAATAGCATAAACTCAATATAAACCTATGTATGTGATCAAGGAATCATACAATAAAACACAACAAGATTTATAGGAAAGAATCATATTAAATGTGAAAGAGAGATTACAACCATGGCCTTGATGTCGTAAGGTCCCTTCCAACTATCCTTCGTTCCCCACACGCTTCTTTCTCTAAGGATTTTGAGACCATGGATCTGATAACTACTCACAATATATCTTGACAAAGCAAATCTCAAAGCCACTCTAACCAAGCTAACAATCCCAAGCCAAAAACAACTAACTTTCTCCATGAGAGCTCCTCTCCTTTTATAATATGAAGAGGATAAGGTGAGGAGGTTGGGATGATCCCACTAAATCATGAAAGTGAGTAAGATCCAAACCATTCCGATGCCACCTCACCATGGAAGTTTCTCCTTCTAGAAGCATCGAGAAGATGCTCGTTTTTCCCACGTATGAGCATTCTCGCACCCTACCTATAGAGAAACCTGTGAACCTCTTGCAACCCAACTATGGTGCAGCCTGCGAGAATTAGGCATTCTTGCACCCTAGCCATAGTGCAACATGAAAAAATCATCTTTAATAGGGTTTTTACAAAGGGAAATGCAACTTCTTTTCTCAGAAAAAGTTCTTCTCCCTTCTTTCTTCAGGAACTCAGGCCACTGACCCCTCTGAAGACTACAAACAGGTTTACATCATTAACGGTCATAGGGATGACGAAAATAATGTGTAACACCATCTTATCACTTAATAACCTTATGTCTCAACTTCATCCAACAGTTTACAAAATCTAAAACAGAGGTCATATGCCCAATATATGCTAATTTTCTCCCACATTCTGTCTTAGCCTCACTCCTCTTTATACTACTACCCCATACTTAGTCATTTTCTCTACTCTTCATACCTCTGTATTGTCCATACTTAGTCATTTTCACTACTCTCCACTCTCCATACGTAGTCATTTTCATGAATGCAGATGCGAGAGCGCTTCCCTCATCTTCACCTTCCACTCCTAACCCCACAACCCGCATTTCCAATCCTAAATTTGCACCTTCATTTCGGCATCACCCACATTGCACACTCATGACTTAGCTAATCTTACTGAGTTTTACACTTAGTTCATTTCTTGACTTTTTAAATGTGGGATCCCATATTATGTTTTTTCTACATCACCTAACCCCACAAAATTTCCAACACTTAGTCATTTTAGTCATATTTACTAAGAAATACAGCAACCCGCAACCTCCCAACACTTCGTCATTTTTACTAAGTTACCTCCCCATTTCCCTATTTTCAGGTAATACATTTCCAACACTTAGTCATTTTTAGTCATTTTTACTGAGATTTAATGAGTTATACACTTACCCCCACAACCTGCAACCTCCCAACACTTCGTAATTTTTACTAAGTTACCTCCTCATTGCCCTATTTCTAGGTAATATTATTTTTTGATATTATTATTTTGTGAAATTATTCATTATATTCCTAAGTTTTATCTCCATTATATTCCTAAGTTTTATCTCCCCCCCCATCCTTTGGCATATTGGGATGTGGCAATGAAGTGGACCTATCATATTGGGACACATGGTAGTGAAGTGGACCTATCATATTGGGACGTGTAGTAGTGAAGTGGACCTATCAAATTGGGACAAGCGACAGTGATTGGGACAGATTGTAGTGAAGTGGACCCACCCCTGAGTGACACTTGGATAATATTGGTTGGAAATAGATGACTGGATGGTGACTTGGCATGATGATTGGGTGATGAGGTGGCAACCAAAAGCTATACTATGCACAAGCTATGCAAGGTTCCATAGTTCTCTCTATTTCACACACAAATATTACGGAGATGCATTTTGGTTATAAAAAAGATATGACAATTATTACCTAATGCATGTAGGATAAATGGGGTGAATCAATAAATCAAGGGCTCATAATTCATGTTCATAGATCAATGATTGTTGAGTCTCTATCTTCTAGAAGCCATAACTTTTGATCTCGATGTCCAAATTGAGAAAATGAGAGCTTCTTGGAAATATAAAGACACGAAGAACAATTTGGAATTGGTTTCCATGGATGGAATCATAACTATGATACCCTAAAAATTACATTACATTTGGGACTATTTTCTATCTTGTCGACGAATTATTTTTGGAAATTTTGTTTATTAAAAGAAATTTATGAGCTTCTAAAGTGGGCCTTGTTGGAAATTGTGTTGTCATTGATGTCAAATGTAGAAATCCTTGGATGTCATTGATGTCACAAGCAGGGGGAGACTGAAAATTATTGTTGATGAAGGCAGGAATATTGTGATGCCAGCTCCCTGGATCGTGATCGTTGATCACAATAGATCGACAATTAAGATCAAATCATGGATTGTAGATTGAAGAATCGATGAACCATACTTGAGATAGATTAGGAACGTGTGATAGTTGAATGGAAAGTTTATTCAGAGTGAATCGAATAAGAGAATAGGTTAGATTTCCTTTGCAGGTGTCGAAGAATCGTGACCGTTGGATCAATATTTACAGTCGATCATGATCGTCAATTATAATTCCCAGAGTCTTTGTTCGTATGTTAATAATGTACACACAAGATTAGATCTTGGATAAAGGTCTATCCAAATTGATGAACAACATCAATCTTCATTTGAAGTCCAAAACAATGGTAAAATATGGTTGGAGTTAAGGCTGAGATGTGTCGGAGTCCTACTTCGAATGCTCTTCTAAACGGGTTTGATCAATCATAGATCGTGGCCATTGATTTATCCTTTGTAATGAACGATGTTGATATATTGTCAAAGTTATACTCCAAATAGGGATCTTGTAGAACTGAGAATGATTGTGAGCCATATTATATGCCACGTCAGTGTCACGACACCCAACACCCGTAGAAGGGGCCGCATGAAGGACACATGAGACAAAGAAGTTGCAGGTAATAAATGTCACATCAAATGCCATGTATCAGACTTCATATGGTGCCACATAAATTCTAGGATAGTGCCACGACACTAGGTAAGTGTAACCCACTGAATGGACCACATGTCATAAGTGGATTTTACTACATACAAAGGTGACAGAAAGTTTGACGATGAAGGAAACCCCAAATTAATATGAATTGTTGATCTATCAGAGTCGTAGCAAAGAGATCTGATCGTCCATTGGAGTGCCTGCGTGTGATGACACATTGAAACTCCAACGAAAGAAGCTCTGAGTCAACATGGATTGTTGATCTATCAGAGCCATAATTATTGGAGGAGGAACATTAACAGAGTAATTTGTGCTCTGATATAAATGTATCGAAGAATATTTCGTTCCTGGATTTTATTTGCATGTCAAAAGGTTAGGGGTGTAGACAGTTTCATAATCCTTCGATGTTGTTCTTGTCAGAGTGAAAAAATTCACCCTTTTATTTACACTTTGAAGCCAAAGCATCGAAGAATATTCTCGTTCTTATATCGATTTATGTGTTGAAGGTCAAAGTTTGAAAACGTTAGGGGTGTGGAATCAGAGCTTATCAATCTGCGTTCAAAATATCGGGGAAGTTGTACATCTCGGATGAGAAGGGTATTGAAGAATATTCCCTTTCTCGAGAAAAGTGATCTCTCTAGAAATATGAGTAATCTGGATTGTTGGTCGGCGTGGGAACAAGATGCGATGAAAATCGTAGATCTACATGGGTCTCACCTAGCCATATTACGAAAGGATTGAGGAACAAAATTTAACCATCATGCATATTGAAGGGGCAATGCATTTGGATCCCTTCATTTTAGACTACGAGGAACATTGGATCTGTCGCAGTACTTGTCATTTGTCGCAGTACTCTGAGGTAGTGTTGAGTGTTTTGGATGCCTTGTGGTCCCGATGAACATGATCGCATATCGACAATGGAGATTGAATGGAGATCTAAATCTGACAGTGGTTGAGTGATGAGGTCCCAAGGGTTCGATATCTCGGTGGTCCTGAAGAAAGAAATAACAAATTAACGGAGGAGATTGAGTTGAGATCCATATCGGATGGTATTTGAGTATCGAAGTCTAGTGAACTAAATTTGTGCATGACAGAAGGAAGCTAAAGGCCGACTTTTCATGAAGAGTTTGTATCTCAACTTGATGGAGAATCGATGTAATTGGATTCGACTTGTTGTATATGATTTGGTTAAGAACAAATTCTTGGTGTATGAGCTCGAATATATAATGATGTCTGGATTGTGTTTAAAGTGAGTGCACATGATGAATGTTGTGTGAAGAGGTGTGAGGAGAACAAAGACTTTGAGGTTTGTATGAAAGGGTGGAATAGAGGAAGATGATACACTGTTTGATGACACAGAAGATGAAGCATGTTCGAGAGGTCTTTTGAATGAAACTACGAATTACAATTTTTTTAGGGTGGCAGGGTGGAGCAAAGAAGGATATTGGTGTCTCCTACAAGTTGGTGCCTGTGAACAATAGTTTTTTGGGTTGGTGCCCATTGACTGATTTGGTGCTCAACAAGGGGTTGGTGTCCCCTGCAGGTTGGTGCTTGCAAATATTATTGCAGATTGGTGTTTGTTGTAATTTGCAAAGATGTAGAAGTAAATATTGAAGCATAACTCATTAGTGCCCTAGAAGAAAACTGCAGACTTAAAATCAAGAATAGAAAGCAAAAACGAGAACTACATAAATATAAAGAGAATGAATATGATGATAAGGAAATAGAGAAGACAATAACTACCTTAAAGGTTCAAGTAGAAGAAACAAAGAAGATTGAAGAAGTTCTAAAGGCTTGATTGAAAGAAAAATAAGATATTTGTAGCACTCTTGAATCTGAAATAGTCCACCTAAGAAAGAAGTTGGAGAAATCAATAAGAAGCTCTACAAATTTAGATGAAATCCTAAATCATCAAAGAGTGCCATCTGACAGAATGGGTATTGGCTACAACAATAGGAAGGAAGTTGTCAATGAAGAAGCATTGACATATTCAAAACAACCAAGAGAAGAAAGAACCAAGAACTATAATGACACTCTTAGAAATCCAATCAAAGTTGAAGACCACAGAAGGGAAGAAAAATATGATCGACAAGAGACAAATTTTACTCACAAAGACCGAATCTAGAAAACTATCCCATCAAGATGGAATCACACAAGAAGGTATCAAAACTCTTTCTATGGCTATTGTTATTCTTGTAATGGATTTGGTCATAAAGAAATAGATTGTAGAACAAACATAAGAAGAGGCTACATGAGGAATAGCTACCAGGATACCTAGGGATTCTCAGGGAAAAATTACAACTCATTTTTCCCCTTGATGAACTACAACCAAATATGTTATAACTGCAATAATTTTAGACATATTGTAAATTTATGCAGAAGCAATCTCAAGGAAGCTCCACCCATAATGAAAAGAAGTTGAGAACAAAGGAACAAAAAATCCATGTTCGTTCAAGCAGCTCTCCATGCTCAGAAAAAACAAAATAAGTGGTTTATCGACAATGGATGCTCTAGTCATATGAAAGGAGATAGAACTAAGTTCATCACCTTGAAGAAAAACAAAGGCAACATTACCTTTGGAGACAATGGTAGATCAAAGATAGTTGGAAAAGGCACCCTCATCCTTGAAAATGGAAAAGATAAAATAGAAAAGGTTGTGTGTGTTGAAGATCTAAAACATAATATTCTCAGTGTAATCCAAATGTGTGATCATGGATACAATCTCATGTTTAAATTCCAATAATGTGATATCAGAAAAGCAGACCCAGGCAAGATGACATCAAAAGGAATCAGAACTCCCAATAATTGAGAAAAGTGTTTTATAGGACAAACAAATGAAAGTTGGTTGTGGCACAAAAGAATGATCCATATGAACTTTGACAATTTGGTAAAAATCAATACCAAACAAGTAGTAAGAGACATGCAAAAAATCATAAAACCCTCAAGCACTATTTGTAAGTAGTTCCAACATGGAAAACAATCAAGGGCGAACTTCAAAACAAAGGAATATGCAACTTACAAGCCGTTGGAACTTGTACATATAGATATTTGTGGACCATCAAGGACTAAAACAATTACCATGAGATCAGACTTGTTACCTCATGAAGCAAGACATGTTGTCCTCAATGGGTCAAGTTGGTGTGCTGGACTCTGTTGTTGTCGATCAATAGTGATGTGTGGTAAGGGGAGGGGCTTTGTCTACTCATTTACCTCTCAGTACTCAATGTATTCAACCTGCAGGCCTTGAGACATCATCTCCTTAGTTACCCTTAGAAATGGGGGTAACAATGCTCATTTAAAATTTTTATCCTCAAACCCTACCTTGAAAGAGTAAGTTATTTTCCAATGATTTTAAGAGTTTTTTCCTGGGTTAGCAAGCTCCTAAATTTTGATTTTTTTGAGACATGTTCTGGCTTCTTTAAATAACAGAGTGATATGTCATTGAGCTAGTAAAAATATGGTTGGGGAAGAATACACGTAGGAAATAAGAGTGGAATCACATTGTTGTAAGCCCTTGTAACACCTATTGGTACCCCTTCAAGTAGTTCTGCATCAAACAATACCTGTATATGGAATCTCACTTCTACGTACCCTAAGGTACATAGGAAGCCCTTGGGTATAGATTAAACTAGCTTTAGATAATATAATCGACCGTCTTGTTTCTACAGTACACTGAGTACAACAATCAAGGAGATCACTCTTCAATACCTCGATAATTGAATAATATTGCTAAGGGAATGGTTGAGCCTACTTAGTTAGTGCCTTGAGATATTGAGCTTGTTACGACACAATCTAGCACCAAGTGTAAAGCCTTCACAAAGGAATAAGACTAGTGAAACATGGAAGATGTCGCCACCATCACCAAGGAAACAAATTCCCTCTCTTTAGTGAAGGAAGTAGAACCCAACACAAGGAAGGCTTCCCCAATAACCTCTAAGAATCCCTAGGCAAGACATAATCAAGTCTAGGGCCCCTCGAGGCGACTACTCAAACTACCATCAATGAAATAAGATAGACAAATAATAATGAAGTGGTAAGACAAGACAATTTCTAGATTTTTAAGAAATGAGGATCTAGGTCAATTAATTAAGAGGTTTTCCAAATCAAGTTAAGGCTCAAAAGGATCCCCAAACACTAAAAATAAAGAAAAATCCTAGGGCTATTGTACAACTTAGAAAAAATAAATTATATTACAATAGTAAAGTAAATTATTATAGTAGAAAACAAAATATCCCTTTAACATGCAATAAGTCAATGAAATAAGAGGGTCAAACCTAAATTAGGTCAAAAATATGCCAAAATGTCTTAGCCTTTTATGTCCATAAATGGAAAAAAATATGCAATAGAAACATTAAAAAAAGTATAATTCATAAAATAAAGATCGGTTGTTGGGAGAAAGGCTTGTGCCAACTATTTTCTTTTGGAATATGGGGTCAATTAAGGATCCCTTTGGGAATAAATGAGTGGATTTTTGGGGTGATACCTAGAGGTTGTTCACTAGTAAACTGAGGATATCCTCCTAAAATATTGAGGACAATTCAAGGGAAGGTTCTTCAATAGTAACCTTCCAAGAGCTTTGATAAGAAGAGTTTGTTCAAGAATAATCCAAGAGAATGCTCAGCCAACACTAGAGAAACAACATCACACTTAAATTCATTCATAAACAAAACCACAAGATTAAAAGAGACCACTTACTCAGCAAATATTTCATTCATCAAAACCCTAGGAATGAATATCCATGTAGTAGGAAAGAATCCACAAGCACATCTTCTCCAAAAAATCGCTCTATCTAACCATCCATGTCATTTTTCATAAAAGAGAATGTATAAGTAGAAAAGTAGTTATATATCTCCATAAGTAACAATGATTTACAAGTGAGAAGTGCTTCTCTTATTTATATGAGAGATCTAGTACCCTTCTCGCACAATAGAAGCCCAAAAAACATAAGATAATGCTTTTATCTCTCTCAAACCCTCGAGATAAGGCAACATAACATAAAAAAATCCATGATACATGAATGGATAGGTCTATAAGACCCCCAATGATGCCTCCAAGATGAATTAAATTAGCTCAAACATCAAATTGTTTCACATAATAATGCTCTAGATCTCAAACATGTGGCCTTATGAAGGGGACGACTCACTACAAAGTGATTTCTAGGGACTCCAATATGAAACATTGCCATGAAAGGGTGTAGTGTTTCATCTCCAAAAGGTGTCTCATACCTCCAAGGGGTGTGGCATCTCATCAATAGGTGTCATGTCATCATAAAGAATACCAAACCTCACATCAAGGTGCCCCATCATCATAAGGTGCAACGTTGCATCATCTAGGTGAAACGTGCCATCATCAAAAGGTACCATCACCAGTGAAAAGGTGTCACATCCACTATCCAAGTGCAACATCCTCAACCAAAGGTATAATGTCCTCTAGGTGAGGTGGAATGTCCAATCAAATCATCTTCAACATGCGATGTGTCATCACCAAGAGGCTCAACGTCATACCCCATGGGTGCTAAGGTGCATCATAAAGGGAAAAATGCCATCAAAAGGCCCAACATCCTCTTAGAAGTGTGGAACAACCTCTCTCTAGTGGTGGGGATGGTTTCCATGAAAGTGTGCTAGTAGCCCTACAATATCCTCCAAATGATCCAAGTGTCAACCAAGCATGTGGTCATGTGCAATCCAACATTTGAAGAGGGGGCTCCTATGGTCCAATGCGTCATGAATACCAAAGTCAAGGTATATATTCAAAACACAACATATAAAGTGAGTCGTGTAGATGTAGAATCCATTCGATAGATCTCACAAAGTGTCATTTTTAAAATTCACACTAGCTTACAAAATTATACAATTTGTCAAGTTTAGGTATGGGAGGATCATTATTACCCCCTATTAGGTGTTCTAGTACCCAAGATAAGAAGTATGTCTTGGGGAACCCATCAGGGAGTATGAAAAATGGTATGTGGTATGGATTGAGGTTTACTTCATGGGTGGATTTTCATTGACATGCAAGGTCATGTATGACACTGATCCTCGTGAGTGCCTTTATAGAGGGAGCGCTTAGGCAACGAGGTACCCTTTCCTTGGCACTATGTCTTTCCAAACCCTTGTTTTCATTTTTCTTTATTGCTTTAATCTTTTTTTTCTTTTGACTTTTATTTGATAAGTCCCTTTTAAGATATGCATTCATTACATAGGACTTTGGGTGATGGCCTCTTAGCAAGGGGGTAGAGCTCATGCTTAATTTCTTTGTTATTTTTTAATACTTTGAATTTCTTGTTTGTTTCTTTACCCCACATTTTGAATTACAGATTTTTCTCTTTCTATATCATATTTTTTATAAAGTTGCATCAACCTCGGGCATTCAAGCCCCTTCTTCTCATGGGATTATGAAGCACAAATAATTTTGGGATACATGTAACAACCAACCCAAATAAAAGACAATGGATAAAGTTTGGACGAAATATGTTATTCATGATAAGGGATGAGAGAATGTTAACCCCATTAAGGCCCCCGATTAGTACAAATTTACCCACAAGTGACAACACTGAACTAGGAGATGATGATGACCACCAAGGTGAAACAAGGAAAAAGGCATAAATTCAAAGTATTGTGTGTTCAGAACCAAATATCAATATAGCATAGAAAAACCTCAGACTAAGTACTCAACGCCTTGAAAAAGAGAGAAATTTAGATAATAAGCCTCTTCGAGGGGGCAACCTCCTTATGCCCACATAAATGTCCAATTACAAGATGATTCCAAATGAAAATGTCTCCTTGGTATATATAGGAGACTAGGAGGTATAATTACAACCAATGGATTCAAGCCGACATAAATAAAATAACATTACTAATGTAATATGTCCCAATTAAGGGGTAATGAGGCACTATTTAGGGCTTAACATGCCCTCCCCTTGAGACAAGTGTTGTCCGCAACGCTTGAGTAACTCTGGATGCTTTTGTATAAAAGAATCATCTTCCCAAGTGGAATCTTTAGCCGATAGTTTCCTCCATTTAATGAGATACTCTGAAATGGATCTATTCCTTAGGTGGCAAATTCTTGTGTCAGTGATGGATTCATGCTCCAATATGATTTTTCCTTCCTCGTCAAGTTCTGGCGATATAGTTTGAACTGGGATCTTGTCACCTATAACCTTCTTTAAGCATGAAACGTGGAAAACTGAGTGTACTCGTGAAGATGCAGACAACTCCAATTTGTATGCCATAGTACCGATCTTTTGAAACACCTTATAAGGTCCATAGTACTTTGGTGATAATTTATTATCCTTCTTGGATTGCTTGAGGGACATCTGTTTGTATGGTTGTAGTCTTAAAAAAACCCAATCCCCTACTTCAAAACTTCTTTCACTACGATGTTGATCTGCTTGTTGTTTCATGCGATTATGTGCTATGGTCAAGTTGTCCTTTAATATTTGGAGAACTTGTTGTTGATGCTCGATGTGATCTTCCACTGCTTGAACCTTAGATTTTTCTTTTAGAGAAGAAGTGATGGAAGGAGGGTGGTATCCATGGAGTGCCATAAATTGTGTCATTTTTGTTGCCGTATGAAAGGAAGTGTTATACCACCGTTTTGCCAAGGGTAACCATTTGAACCATTGTGTTTGTTTATCAGAGACAAAGCAACGAAGGTAGCCTTCCAGACATTTGTTCACTATCTCGATTTGTCCATCAGATTGAGGATGATAGGATGAGCTATGAGCCAATTGAGTACCCAAACAAGAAAATAATTTTGTCCAAAAATGTCTAGTGAAGATGGGATCTCTGTCACTTACAATAATCTTTGGGCTGCCATGTAGCTTTTGAGCTGAATCCATGAATGCGATGGCAACTGTACTAGCTTTGAAGGGATGAGAGAGTGCACAAAAGTGTGCGTACTTGGTAAGTCTATCAACAATCACCATGATGACACTCTTTCCTTCATACTTCGGTAACCCTGTGATGAAATCCATGGAAACCTCCTCCCAAATCTGACTTGGGATGGCTAATGGTTGTAAAAGACCTGGGGTCTTAATTGTTTCCACCTTATTTTGTTGGCAAACCAAACATTCTACCACAAACCTTTGGACATCAGTTTTAAGGCCATCCCCCAAAAAATCCTTCTTGACCCTATGGCAGGTTTTCAAAAATCCCGAGTTTCCTCCTATTGGAGAGGTGTGCAATTCTAATAGTACCTTTTGTTTGAGTTGGGAGTTCTTACATAAATGTAAGCGATCTTTGTACCATAGTGAATCATTTTTCCATGTAAATGTATCTGATGCACTGGAATCCTGCTACAACCTTTGAATGAGAGTCCACGCTTTTTCATCATTCTTCCATTCATTCCTTGCTTCTATTATCCAATCGGGTTGGATGATCGAGATAGCACAACAAAAGGCCTCAACATTGTCATACTTTCTTGAGAGTGCATCTGCCACAACATTTTGCTTCCCTTTTTTACAAACGATTTCAAAATCATAACCCAATATCTTGGTCACCCATTTTTTTTGTTCTTCTGAAGATAGTCTTTGTTCCAAGAAGTATTTAAGACTATCATGATCTATTTTGACCTTGAAGTGCCTACCTATTAGGTAAGGATGTCATTTCTTTAATGCATGTAGTATTGCCATCATTTCCTTCTCATAAATGGGTTTGTGTAAGTCCTTTCCCTTGAGTGGTCAACTTTCAAAAGCTAGGGGCCTTCCTTCTTGCATTAGGACAACACCAATTCCATTTCCCGAAGCATCACTTTCCACAATAAAGGTTTTTGTGAAGTCTGGAGTGGTCAAGACAGGAGCTTTGCACATCACCTCTTTAGGTTGTTCAAAAGCTTTAGTTGCCTCTAGAGTCCATTAAAATGCATCTTTCTTAGTTAGTGTTGTTAAAGGTGCTGCTATTCTTCCATAGTGTCGAACAAACTTGCGATAGTAACCTGTCAAGCCCAAAAATCCTCTAAGATTCTTCAATGTTTTGGGCATCGACTAGTCCATCATGGCCTTAATATTGTTAGGGTCTACCTTGACACCTTCATGAGATATAATATGACCCAAATACTCTACCTCCTTCACTCCAAAGAAACATTTGGATGGTTTGGCATATAGTTGTTGCTCCTTTAGTAGTTGTAGCACCTTGTCAACATGTCACAGATAATCCTCCCAAGACTTGCTATAGATTAGTATATCATCAAAAAATACTAGCACAAATTTTCGAAGGAAGGACTTGAAAATGGAATTCATCAACCCTTGGGATGTGGAAGGTGCATTTGTAAGGCCAAAAGGCATGACCAAAAATTCATAATGGCCTTCATGAGTTTGGAATGTTGTTTTTGGGATATCTTCTTCCTTCATTCTAATCCGATGATACCCTGAACGAAGATCCAACTTTGTGAAATAGATTGCTCCATGTAGTTCATCTAACAATTCATCAATGACGGGAATGGGAAACTTATCTTTAATACGTACCATGCAACATAATAACATCTCTGGATAAAAAATAGGTGAGAACAACAACCATGTGTGACACCCCCGAAGGATAAGAATTCATCCATGAGTAGATTAGTCAACATCACAATAAATAGTAGGCAACATAGACAACTCAAAATAATAAAAGCGGGTGGGATGGGTTGTACCCCCACTAATATTTTGCATGTTTTGGGAATAATTAAAGTTTAAATTCCATATTCCAATCTTTGGGTTTGGAATGATTTGGAAAGAATTGAAGTTTAAATTCCATGTGAGGCCAAAAGGACAGAACAACAATCGTTGACAACCATCTGACAGGTTCAGGCGACTACAACGAAAGGAAAGTTTTTCATTACCATGAGGTTGACAATGGTGACCTAGCAGAAAAAGAAAACTGTGATGGTAAACCACCTCCGCCACATGTGAAACTTATATCGGGGCACATAAACAATAAATGGACTTTATGACTACTTGATCGCTTGTACCATCAAGGTTGTATCACCTTGTGTATATTTAACATCCCATTGAATGTTTCCTTTGTTAACATGTTTGCCCAAGCCAAGTGAAGAATAGTTGTAGAGACGAGGAAAGAAGCACCAAGCTACTTCTCATGCAAGTTCAATATTGTAATCCATTACTGGAGTTGTCTCAGCTAACAGTCTAGCTAAGAAGCGCAATACAATTGCAGACTAGAATGGTGTCCCCCAGTAAGCCACATGCAAGACAAAAGACCAAAGACACTAAGGAGAAATTCATACCAAAGCTAGTAATTGCATCCATTATCAGCTTTAAACACCCTAAGTTAAGAAAATTCTTGATGTTGTGGTGTACTAGTCACAACATTCGAGATTTGACCAAGTTCCCCGAATTACAGTTTGATAAGTATCTACATACATTTCAACGGTCTAATGGGACAAAGAAGATACTCATTCAAAAATGGGTAAATCCACTTCAACAGTTTGATGTCCTGGCTCTAGTCAACTGCCCACATTTCGGTCGGGGCCCAATAGTGCAGGCCTACATACACTTCCTGCTTCATTAGTCGTATAGAGGGTACCTATGGCTTGACCAACCATACTAAGTGGATGATAATACCATGTATCGAGTCTCAGGGCTAACAACAATGGGAAATGACCCAACCAGTTCCATTAAATCCAAATACGCAGCTCAAGAAGAGATTTACACCATATTTAAAATGCATAGAGGGAAGGGTGGGGTCATGATCCCTGATATTATTAACTAGATGGTCAGATTCACAACATAATTCCTTGCATGTATCATACTTCGGAAATGTCATAAGGAAGAATGTCCCATCAAAGTCGTTGTCACTGCTAAGAGATGTGCCATAGGGGTCTAGATGGCTTGGGCTCGTTATCTCCTAAATGATTTTGTTGAGGATTGTTTAGAGGCCTAGAACCCAGGGAACGAATTTCACTACAACTAGGTTATTTTATTACTACGCATGATTATGTGGAGGCCCCCTCGGGCCACGAGGAGGAAGCAGTCAACGCACCACCCTTCGACATGCCTTGATTTCTTACACTCCATTATGCCAAAGACCAACCAATCCAATTCGAGCACAATAGGGATTTTCAAAAGTGGTTCACACAACTAATACAAGCCACAAACGTGATGCTACGCAGATTACCTACAAGTTCAAGTGGAATAAGACACTGGATCACATGCAGGATCTTGGAGATATTCTCTATCTAATGAGGAGTCCATTCTGAAATGGTCCACCCTCGTATTATGAGGTATATTTCATTAAGGACACAGATTGAGAAGATCCAAAGAGTCCCATGAAAACGTACAAGGACTATATTGAATTTGGGTGTTATTTCCATAATGTTTTCATTTACCCCCGTGTAGACAAGCAAAAAGCCACTTCCATGCTCCCTTTTTGTATCACAAAGAAATACATCTAGTAGGGTGTCACTGAATGGCACGAGGACTATTATCACCCTTTTGAAGATGAGCAAGCACATCTCGAGACACAAACAAAGAAAAACCAAGAGAGGAAAAGGGTCGAAGTAGCAGCCCAAAAGAAAGAACATGCCTTGAGATTTATCTCACGATGTAGTAGGTATTCCAAAAAGAGGTCACAGGAAAATTCAATACCATATGTCAACAATTGGCCATTGCATTTCCACCAGGTTACCCCTAAAGAGAAGAAAATTGTGGAAGTGGGTGGCACTAGTCAAATAAGAGTTTGTCAATTTTCACACGGAACTCTATGTGACTAATTTTCAGATCAAAAAATTACTTCCTATTTATCTAACAGTAAAACCCTAGTTGTTATCACTAAACAATTTTACACTGAAAATTATTGACTGAAATTATATGCAGCGGAAACACATAATATCAGAGATGAATCATCAACACATATGAGACTCAATATTTATGTTCTTGTAACCTTATCAAATTCAGAAATCTTGAGGGAAAAACCAACCATCCCAGCCAATACAAATATCACCAAATCCGAGGACAAAACTCATCCTCTCAGCCAATACAATTTCACCAAAATCTGAGAACAACCTTTTCCTCCAATAACCATAGAAATCAGAAAAACCAAACCTCAACAAATATCCTGGAAATATCTTCTTCCCACAAATATGTTGCAGGCCACCTGTACGACCTACTGACTTCACATGTCAGCCTATATGGACCTGCACCTATCCAGAAAAACTTTGTACGAATGTACATGACTGTTCCCACTGCAACTCATGTACGTACGCGGTTGTTCCCACTAAAACCCTCATACATGCACGAAAAGTTGTACATACACTTTTGTATGATTTTCTCTACTCGTACGATTTCTTCCTTTTGCAGTTGCCTCTCTCTCTCCCACACGAGTGGTGTGCTTTTCCCTACCAAGAACAAAAAATAGAAAGTCCTCAACCCTATGCCATATTTTCCACCATGCATAATTTCCCTTTGCTGAAAATCACCAAGCCTCCTAACATAAGTACAAACTCACTTATCCTAACGCCATCCTTGCACAATATTGAGCAAATGTCACAATGACCTCTCTCCTTTATATACAATTCCAATGAGTGAGTTTAGGCACCCCTTCTAAACTCAATAATTAATTATAATATTTGATTCCTCTTTGTGGTTGTGACACCCCATCACAAGCCCATAAAGCCCATCAAATTTCCCACGAGGCCCTAGCCTCATTCCGGGGCCGATTTCACTGAAATTGTAATATTCCTGATATAAAATAGTATGCAGAACATAATTAATTAGATCGAAATGGCAGATAAGCAACGGTACAACCATAACAACACCATAATAATACCAAAATAATACCAGAATAACACCAGAAAGACCACTTTGATTACTGAGAGCAATGTTCACTTGCCTCTTCGAGGGGGCAACCTCTAGCATAGAAGAGCTCTATTACAATAATATCCAAGACAAAACTTTTCATACCCTATACTCCTATTTATACTAAATATGTTTATCAAAAGAACAATCTAGATGAAGATCCTTCTAGAAGCGGAAGCTTCTATTAGGTCTTCTTACATTTGACTTATTCTTCCTTATTGCTAGGCCTTATTAATATTGACCTTTATTACATGGAAATATATTATTCTACCTATGTGAGGGGTTAGGTCCCTAACATGTCCTCCCCCTTAAAAATAACCTTGTCCTCAAGGCTTGAGATGATGAAATTGTTGTAGAATGGTAGCTGGTTCCCAAGTGACATCTGCTGGAGTTGTATCTTTCCATTGGAATAACACTTCCTTGATGGTTCGTTGACGTAGACAACGCTCACGCTGGTCCAAAACTGCTTGCGGATGTAGCCAAATGGAGCATTCTTCATCCAATTCGAGAAGGTTGGTTTGAGTTTGGCACTTAGTTGCAATCACCGTTTTTAAGAAGGAAACATGAAAAACATGATGGATCTTAGAATGAGTGGGCAAAGCTAATTGATAGGCAACCTGTCCCACATGCTTGAGAACGGTATAAGGACCATAAAATTTTGATGCCAGTTTTTGACAATGGTCAACCTTGAGGGGTTTTTTCTTGTAAGGTTGCAGTTGAAGAAACACTTGATCTCCTTCTACAAATTGACATTCAGAGCGACCTTGATCTGCTTGTTGCTTCATGTGATTCTGGGCCATGACCAAATTCTCTTTGAGGGTACAGAGAATAGCCTCTAGAACTGTAAGTGTTTGTTCAACCGCCTGGACCTTCAAGACACCTGGCAAGCATGAGAGAACTAAAGGTGGATTTTGTCCATATACTGCTTCAAAAGGAGTCATGAAGGTAGTTATATGGTAAGAAGTGTTGTACCACCATTCAACTAGTGGTAACCATTGAGCCCACTGATTTTGACTTTCGGATGCAAAACACCTCAAATATGTTTCCAAACACTTTTTGACAACTTTAGTTTGACCATCAGTTTGGGGATGATAAGCTGTGTTAAGACGAAATTGGATGCCTTGTAGGTTGAATAGTTCTTGCCAAAAATTTCTGGTGAAAGTTGGGTCACGATTAGAAACAATAGAATGAGGCATTCCATGAAGCTTGAAGACCCGATCCATGAAAATTTGAGCCACAATGGAGGCTGTAAATGGGTGTTGAAGAGCACATAAATGAGCATACTTGGAAAGACAATCAACTACCACCATGATGACTGAGTTATTTCCCGATTTAGGCAATCCTACAATAAAATCCATAAAGATATCCCGCCAAATAGCAAGTGGGATCGAAAGCGGTTGTAGTGTGCTATGAGATTTGATTATTTCGCCCTTGTTGCATTGAAAAACATCACATTCAGCCACAAAATTGTGAACGTCTTGTTTCATACCATCTCATAAAAATAATGTTTGACACGATCATAGGTTTTGGTAAACCTTGAGTGCCCAGCGGTGGGTGTAGCATGAAGCTTAGAAAGTACTGTGGATTAAGTTTTGACTAATTACTTAAATACAAATGGCCTTTGTATCGAAGCTCATCATTGAGCCAAGAGTACCCCAGGGATACTGGATAATTGGCCTACAATTGTTGTATCAGATGTGAACTTTTGGGATCGTGTATCCATTCCTGGCGAACAACTTGGAGCCAATCTAGTACAATGAAGGAAAGAGAAAAAAGGGACCCTTCATCTTCATATTTTCTAGAAAGTGCGTCAACAACCACATTGTCTTTTCCTTTCTTGTAAATGATCTCATAATCATATCGAAAGAGCTTAGTCACACATTTTTGTTTCCTTGGGGAGGAAAGGCATTGTTCCAAAAAATACTTGAGGCTTTGATGATTTGTCTTAGTTTGGAAGCGTTTCCCTAATCGATAAGGGCACCGAAGATTTATGACATGCAGAATAGCCAACATTTCCTTTTCATAGATTGATTTGCCCAAATGTCACTCTGACATTTGTTTGCTAGTAAAGGCCAAAGGTTGACCCTCTTGCATAAGGACTGCGCCAATTCCTTTCCCGGAAGCATCACATTCCAGGACAAAGGTCTTTGTGAAATCAATAAGGGCCAAGACTGGAGTGGTGCACATGGCCATATTCAAGGTTTGAAAAGCCTGAGCAACTGTTGGAGTCCAACTGAAAGAATTCTTTTTAAGGAGAGTAGTGAGAGGTGTTGTAATATTTCCATAATTCTTAAAAAACTTGCAATAATAACCTGTTAAACTCATAAATTCATGCAAGTTTTTGAGAGTCTTTGGGTGGGGCCAATCTTGCATAACTTCAATCTTTTTAGGATCCACCCTAACACTAGCCTTGGAAACAAGATTACCCAAGTACTCGACTTCCGAGGCGCCAAAAGCACATTTAGATTGTTCAAGGAAAAGTTAGTGCTGAGAAAGTAGATGGAGAACTCGATCCACATGAGCAAGATGGGTTGTCCAGGTTTTACTATAGATGAGGATATATTCAAAGAAAACCAAGACAAAATGACGAAGAAAATGATGGAATACATGATTCATCAGGCTTTGGAAAGTGGAGGGAGCATTACACAAGCCAAAGGGCATGACCAAAAAATCATAGTGGCCCGCATGAGTTCTAAATGCAGTCTTAGGAATATCTGCCTCATTCATACGGATCTGGTGGTAGCCAGAACGAAGATCAAGTTTAGTAAAGAACTGGGTGCCACTCAATTCATCCAGGAGGTCATCAATGACAGGAATGGGAAATTTGTCTGTAATGGTGAGTTTTTTTAGGGCGCGGAAGTTAGGACACATGCACCAATAACATTACTTCTTAAGGACCACGACCACAGGAGAAGAGTAGGGGCTCGTACTAAGGCGGATAACACCCGCGTTGAGCAATTCCTGAACAATTTTCTCAATTTCATTTTTTTGGGAAAAGGGATGATGATAGGGATGAATATTGGGAGGAAGGCTTCCTGGGACAAGGGGAATGGAATGATCATGAACACCATGGGAAGGAGGGAGTCCCTGCGGAGTGGAAAAAACCACTTGATTTTTAGAGAGGATGGATTGGAGGTCCTGCGACACAGAGGGTGTCTCAATGGCTTGTAAGGCATGGAGTTGGGAAATAATTCAAGAATGACCTTTTTTGAGAAGCTTTTCCATGCGATGGGAACTTATGATCTCTGGGGAACCAATGGTGATGCCTTGGAACTTATATTGTTGGCCCTACCAGTCGAATTGCATGGTTAATTCCTTAAAATACATGAGAATGGGATCCAAATTCCTTAGCCATTATGCACCCAACACAATGTCACAACCGCCCATGTCGATAGAAAACATATGAGATTTCATGTGGTACTCACCAATTTGGAGACACATTTTCACAACGCCCTCCACATTTCATGGACCCGTCATTGGCAATCATGATTTGAAAATTATTGACAACATAGATATAGCAATTAGTTTCTTGGGCAATGCGATGATGAATTAAATTACAGGTGCTTCCACTATCAACAAGAATGATGACCTTCCTATGCTTAATGTAACCAATTAGCTTGAGGGTTTGGGGAGCACACAAGCAAGTGAGAGCATTTAGGGAAATGATTGGTTCTACTTCAGGATGGTCTGAGGGAGGGGTCATGTCAGTGGGTTCAGGTGACAGACACAAGGGGAGCCTCAACATTGTCTTCCGAAACATCATCCGAGATGGCCATAAAAAGATTTTGTTCCTTACACTTATGCCCAGGAAAATATTTGTCATCACAATTATAACAAAGGACTTTGAGTTGGCGTTCATGCATTTCGACCCTGGTCAATTTCTGGATCTTTAGTAGAGTAGAAGGAGGAGTGGGAGTGACTAGTTTAGTGCGAGGAATAAAGAAGGGTTTTCAGTTTTGAGAAGATACAACCTATTTTGCTTCCTTATCTATTTTAGTAGCATCCACCCAACTCTGAGGCCGAGCCATGAGGACATGGGCACAAATCTCATCCTTGAGGCCACTGATAAAACATTCTCAGAAAAAAGCATTAGACATGCCCTCTGTACGAAAATCCAATCGCTCAAAAGAAACTATAAAGTCTTCCACTATGCCATATTGTTTCAACTTTGTCAAACGACCTAAATGGTTAGTGTCAGTGTCAAAGCATTCATAAAGCTTTGCCACAAAGTGTGTCCAAGCCACATACCCTTGACAAACATTTTTTCTCCATTGCCACCATTTCCAATGTTCTTGATCTAGATGGAGAACACCATACCAAATTTTGGCCAACTCATCCGTAATTCGATACAAACAAAAATAATGTTCCATTTGAGTTACCCAGCTAGTGGGATCCGAGCCAACAAATTTGGTCACATCCACATGTGGAAGACGTAGGTCACGCTGAAAGTGATGGGATTGAATATTTTGGGAATGAGAGGAAGTTTCACCTTTGGTTTGCAAAGGTGGGTTAGATGGGGGAAGATCTGCGGGGATATGCAGCTTGGCGCAGATCATCGTAGTGAAGGATTCAAGGTGGGTAGCAAGGTCTTGTTTGAGGTCCTCTATTTTGGTGTTGATGGAGGAATGCATGTTTTTATTAACGGTGGCAATATTGGCACTGAGTTGTCTCACTTCTTTTTGGGTTTCTGTTAAATTAGAGTGCAAGGCATTGAAGCGAGCTTCCAAATCTTGCCTATGGGTGTGGGCCATGATGAAGAGGGAACACGAAAAGGGGCAGGTGGGACCACACATAAAATGGGTTATGGGTGAAGTGTATCACAATGATCAGTGCGACGAGTTGAATCCAATGGGGTAAAGCCCAAATAAGGGTGTTGGAAGGGGGTCGGGTCCATGAGAAAAAAAAATTGCTGAAAAATTATAAGTATGACTACGATAAGGGCGAAGAGAGAAATCGAACGAGATAGATCTCAAATAATGGTGCCAACATGATCCAAACACTTTTTTTACTCTTGCAGAGTTATACTCCGATTTGAAGAATACTGCAGTGATGAAATGAACAAATGCTTAACAGGAAGAAATGTGTAGTAGTTTCGCAACCCGAATATAGGAGACACAGTTGCATGGCAATAGGTCTTGTTTATTATGTTTGTGTTTCTGTCCTAAGGGTTAGCGTATTCAAGGGTTCTATAGACAAGGGTTTTCCCTATGTTATAGCTCCCTAATATACGTGTGAGGTCCAACAATAGTACTCGCACCAATATCTCAAGGCACCAACTAAGGAGGCTAGATCATGCCCTTAGCCGTACTACCTGACTACCTAGGTACTAGAGAGTATCTTCCTGAGTGTTGTTCTCAGTGGTACTATAGTAGTCAGGCGTCCAATCAATTTATCTATGGAGGGCTTTAGGAGATCTAGGTCGATACGTATATAGGTGTTGTCTGATGCACTACCACTCGAAGGGGTACCAATAGGGGTTACAAGGGTGGCCAACATATATGCGCTTAAGTACCACTTGCATTTCCTATGTGTATGAATCCCCGACCGTAGGTTTATGCATGTAACGACAAATCTATGTAGCTTAAAGACGTCGAAATACGTCTCCACCCTGAAAAAAAAATTAACCCACAATTTTCTGTGGAGGAATGTTCTCTGATACCACTTGTAATATTCCAGATATAACATAGTATGCAGAACAAAATTAATTAGCTAGAAATGGCAGATAAACAACGATATAACTAGAACAACACCACAATAATACCAAAATAATGCCAGAATAACACCAGAAAGAGGACTTTGATTACTGAGAGCAATGTTCACTTGCCTGTTCGAGGGGGCAACCTCTAACATCGCAGATCTCTATTACAATAATATCCAAGAAAAAACTTCTCATACCCTCTACTCCTACTTATACTAAATATGTCTATCAAATTTCCAACTTTGTAGGTCTGGTCAAGTATAGCTTCACTCTCTAGACCTACCTCCAGAATTCTTTGAAGGTCCGGGCCATTTATGAAAAAATTCAGAAAAATTAGGTCGAAGTCGCACAACAAAAAAAATAACTATACTCCTTAACCCCAGAAGAATGCCCAGTGGCAATGAGATCCATTGCCATTAAACTACAATAGATCACAATAGCTCATGTTGAATAACAAAAAAAATCTGGCATCATTTTAGAAGAAGCAAGTAAAGCAGAGCGACACTGCACTCATATGGCAATGACACATGCATCGATGACCCCTATTCTAGCCCAAATGGAACTGATCAATCTTCAGTCTCTGAACATTACATAGGCTGACACAAAATACATTTTCCATCTCATAGAGAAACTACATGAGACATTTAACAAGGTTGACAAGGACTTTCATCAATTTCTCTAAGAAGTCATGGTAGTTGTACCATCAACCTCCTCTCTTAAGACATGAACAAAGTAATTGGATCAAGAATGAGCCAACTAATATTGTTGGGGGCTTGTTGGCACCCAAGGTTTTGGGTTAGTTACACATGCCACAAATCAAGACTACGCGCACATATACATTGCGTGACGCAAGAAAGCTCAACAATTTCACCAACCAAGGGAATAAGGCACGTGCATCAACCAAATGTTGTATGGTGCACAAAGGATGTAGAAGATACCACATACATACCAAATCCAGGAATATCTCTGAGAATCTTCCTCAATGATGAACAAAAATAACATAAAGGATCGTGGGAAAGATTATGGATGAGATGGAATGTTAGTTAGGATTGCCACTCTCCAAGGAGGATATGTGGGATGTAGCTAGACAAAAGAAATATGTAGATC
This sequence comes from Picea engelmannii, assembly GCA_009831015.1. Classification (NCBI taxonomy): domain Eukaryota; kingdom Viridiplantae; phylum Streptophyta; class Pinopsida; order Pinales; family Pinaceae; genus Picea; species Picea engelmannii. The sequence goes on from ML787172.1 coordinate 91,311, forward strand.
TGATGATCACTGAAGAGAGTGAAGCATAGAAGAAAGTGATAGAGAGCCATACAAAAAGGAGTAGACAAAGTCGAATGCAAAAAAGAGAGGAAGAACAATCTAGTTTGAGAGTAGTCTGGTATCGGTTTTGGAAGAATTTTGTCTAAGTTTGTATGAGTCTTGTCCTAGTTTTGTAAAGAGTCTGTAATAGAGTTATTTTTGTGTGGAAAATGAGCATATAATGTATAATTCATTTTAATGGAATGATTGTGGAATGAAACAGAGTGTAAAAGCACAATTCTATGTGACATGTGTCTATCTTTGTATGCATTTTGGAACTAATGAATATAATACAAAGTCTTATTTCTCATATCTATGTAAATGATTAATGCTTACTACTTTGCATTTGAATATGAATGAATGAATGAAATCCTGAGACGGTTCCTTGTATGCATTGTGTCTTCACCTCTGACATAAGACCATATGGTCTTTGTGATTCTCATGGCGTCTTGGGTGAGACCTTCTTCAGTCCTTGATTGAAGATTGATATGTCGATGCCTTGGGGTTTTTTTGGTCAAATCTTGATAAACCTTGGGTCTTCAAGCCCCCAATGATAAAAGAGACTCACACCAACATAATTATGGAGAAAAAAATATCCTCTAGTTACCCCTAGGAGTGAGGGGGTAACATCTGGTTGCATCATGGGAACACGTGCTCACGTAGAGTGCATGAGAACCTTGACAATCTTTGGAACTCCAAGACATGCACTTTGTATCAAAACTAAGCATTCTTGCTACATTCTAACATAAGAGAATTAGTAAATACAAGAAAGGGTATACAGTCCCCCTGGGTATATATATATATATATATACATATATAAAGCAAAATTATAACTAACTATGTATTCATATGATCAATCAATAACTTGAAGCAAGTAAATGAGAAAAAAAACAATTAAGATGTGTGAAAAGAAACACACAAAATGACCTATACTTATCTAAAAGCTAACTAAGGCTAACAAAATCAAGTTTCAACTGGAGAATACAGGGTAAGAAGTTGTCTATTAGCCGGTAAAAGTAACTTCTCCCCATTAGGGCTATCCAAGTGAAATGAGTTCTTCTTAGCCTTTCATTCAATTCTATAAGTAGCAAGCCATAAACTACCAAACCTCTTATGAATACTTGGCTTCTCTTTTCTCTTTTCCCATGGGAGTACAAGATATCCTTATTTGAATTATCTTTGTTTTACTTTATGACCAAATAACTCCTTGATTCTATATTTATTTACTTTTGTTTTATCACAGACATGCCTTCTAGGCTCGTCCATATTCATGTGTTGATCAATCCTTTCCTTCAACATATTCTCTTCATTATTGATTGAATGATCAAAATTTGATACACCTTGAGAACAATACATTATACAAGGATACCATTTATCATTAATAGGTTGGTCATTCTTGTGTAACCTCATATCTTTACCATTCTCTTTAGTGAAAATTGTGGCTAAAGCTTGCCTCTTTTTCTTTGTATCATATTCTTGATTCTTAGGTTGTGTCAAGGCATATGTTTTCTTATTGACTTCATTCTTTGGTGGGAAGTCATCATCAATACCTTTTCCAGAAGAAAAAGGAAGCATAGAAAAATCTTGGGAATACTCAATATTAGTAGAAGCTAGTGAAGGAATGATTTGTTCTTCAAATTTATTGTAAGGTTCGCCACAATAATATTCTTTGTTTAGCCTTGCATAGATCTCCACTTCTTCAAATTCATCATCACTACAACCCAATTAATTCCTAGGGACACTAGGATCTTCTACTTTTTTTTTAACAACAAGTTTCCTATACAAAGTGACAAAGGTTCCATCTCTGGTTGGGATGGTTGCCTAAGATAAGTCCATTTCGGTACTACCACCCAATGTTGTAGCCCACTTCTTGGACAAAAACATTCCCCAAGCATTGGGAGAATTTATGACTACAACATCCATTAAGATGGAAACATCAAGATAGGTATCTAGGTAAACCGTAAGATCCTTAATAAAGCCACATGCCTTGATTTATTTTTGAATCAATCTTGCATACATTCTTGTATGGCCTTGTTGTCTTCAGCCCTAATTTATTCATGACCTTCAAATACATCACATTGGTGGAAGCCCCAAAATCTAACATACAATGTCGAAGGAGGAGGATATTCACTACCAAGGTGATAAACAAAGGTGGATGCCCTCAATTATTCCCATGATAATTCACAATTTGTAATACAATGGGATTGTCCTTAGGTTCTGTGGTTAGAAACTTTCCGACTTTATCCATTTGCAAAGGAATCTTAATAAACTTGGTTAGATGTACATCATTTATATTTTCCAAAACATTTGTTACATCAAACATTCAATTATATATCATTTTTCTTATGTGATGTTGTCGAAGGAGTAGGGTTGGTATCCAAAGGCAAATGGTATCTAGTCCACTTTCTAGTAGGAGGTTGAGAATCATTAGATTCAGAAGCTTCGGTTGATTGAATATTGCAAGTATTTCTGTTTCCTAAGCTTCTCCTTGGATTCTTCATCCATGGAATTCAACATTTATAACCTTGCTACCCTAGCAACATCCGTACTCTTTTTCTTAATTTCTCACTTGTAATATTGTAGGTTTGTCCATGGAAATCATAGATCAGATCCATATCTTCAACAAGGTTCATTCATTCACAATTTTTAGCACCCATGGATGTCTTATTGATTGACCATATCAAAAGGTGCAAGAGTATTAGGAACTCTTTGCTCAGAAGGAGGTTTATTCCTATTCCATCCTTGGTTTCCTCTAGGTTGTCAATTGTTGTTATATTGAGGTCTAAGGAGGAGGATTTTAATTTTGAATCTTTTCCCTTTCTAAAATGGTTAACCTATCCATAATATTAGCTTGGGAATTCAAAATCTCAATAGTGATTTGATCCATTGTTTGTGCAAGAGTCGTTACTGCATCAAGAATAGGATTAATGATATTTGTAGTCCCAGGTTTAGTTTCAACCTTTTCTCTTGGTGCATGAAATTGTTCTACCTTGGATGCTAACATGTTCTCTTCAATCTTGGTAGCCCATTATTTTTCTCTTTCAAGGTATTTATTAGCATGAAACCAAATTTCCCATCAAATGAATTGGTATATAGCAAGAGAATGGCACCATCCCTTGGTTTAAGGACATCGGGAATTTGTTTTACAATATTATCAAATCTTTGGTCAAAATATTTCATGGATTCATTGTTGTGCTTCTTGATCTCATGGAATTGGGTTAGCAAAAGTCTACCAGCTTTTCTTGGTAGATTTTCTTGTTGTAACAAGTTGAAAGTTGAGATTGTAATGATTATAAAGGGAATCATTGAATGTAATTGAAGGGAGGACCCGAGAGGGGTTTGAGAGGGAGAGATTATAGTATTGAATAATATGTAAATTTGTGCTCTGTAATTTTTGCAATTTCATGCTCAGAGCATAAGGTTTATGAACTATTTACTTGTGTTCCATATCAATTTTCCTTCTTCTTATCTAATGACAATTATGATTCTTGCAATGCATTAGTCATTACACAGTTGCATATTTATTGACAACAGAGACTCTACTGTTCATTCTCTGTAAATTGTATTTTTTTTTCCAGATATTTTGATTTAGATTAAAATGATATTTTGGTCTAAATATCTTCTTCATGAATGTAGAAGGATGAACAGATTGCAGAGCCTTCACATTCATTAGGTGTTTTCTTCTTCCATTTCGTGTTATCTCTCTAAATGTTTATTGTTCATCAACTTGCCTTTGACCTCTGAAATGCCACCCATTAGTTGGATTTGAACCTAATTTCCTCTACCTTGCTTATTCATCTTGATCCACCCAATATACATTTATCTATAAAATCCATTGCAATAATTTGATGATGCCCTAGCTTTCCCTTTAGAATTCAAGTGAAACTTTAGGGACTAACAACCAACAACCTCCAAGAATCCCTAGGCCCCCTTCTAGGGCATCAAGTCTAGGTCCCCTTGGGGTGACTAATTAAAATACCATCAATGAAATAGAATAGAAAAATATTAATGATGGCAAGACAAGATAATTTCCAAATGTTTAAGTAATGATGATATAGGTTAATTTAAGAGCTTTTTCAAGTCAAATCAAGGCTCAAGAGGATGGTGGAACACTAAAAATAAAGAAAAAACCTAGAGTTGTTATAAAACTTAGAAAAAAGACATTCAATTACAACAGTAAAGTAGGTTATTGTAGCAACAAATAAAATATCCCTTTGACATACAATAATTCAATGAAATAAGAGGGCTAAACAATGAGCTAAATTAGGATTTTAGGAATGTATATTGGGTAAAAAATATGCCAAAATGTCAAAACATCTTAGTCTTTTATGTATGTGAATGAAAACAATTATGTACTAAAACACTAAATTAACCCTAAAGCAGCAAAAAAAAATTATAATAGAGAAAATAATGATTGACTATTGAGAGACCTACTATTTTTGGGGGGCGTATGGGGTGAGTTAAGGATCCCTTTGGTGAGAAATGAGTATACTTTTAGGGGTGATACTTAGAGGTTCTTCACTATTAACCCTATGAAAGCCTCCTAAAATATTAAGGACAATTCAAGGGAGGGTTCTTCACTAATTCCAAGAGCTTTGATAACAAGGGTTTGTTTAAAAATAATCCAAAAGAATGCTCAACCAACACTAGAGAAACAACATTACACTTAAATGCATTCATAAAAAAAAAAATGGAAAGAGACCACTTACTCAAGAAATATTTCATCCATAAAAACTCTAGTAATGAATATCCATGTAGTAGCAAAGAATCCACAAGCAAATCTTCTCCAAAAATTTACTCTAACTAACCATACATAGTATTTTTCATAAGAGATAATGTAGAAGTACACAGGTAGTGATATGTCTCCATAAGTAGCAATGATTTACAAGTGAGAAGTGCTTCTCTTATTTATATGAGATTTCTAGCACCCTTCTCACACATAGAATTCCTAAAAACATAAAACAATGCCTTTATCTCTCTCAAATCCTAGAGATAAGACAACATAACATAAAATATCCATGATACATGAGTGTATAGGTCTCTAAGACCCCCAACGATGCCTCCAAGATGAAGTAAAGTAGCTCAAACATCAAATCATCCCACATGATAATGTTATAGATCTTAGATGTGTGGCACATGTTTCCTCATGAAGAAAACAACTCACTCCAAAGTGATGTCCAGGGGATCCAATGTGAAATATTACCATGAAAGGGTGCATCATTTCATCTCCAAAATGTGTCTCATGACTCCAAGCAATGTGATTCCCAATGTCATCTAAGTGAGCTGAGTTGAGCATGTAATGGAAGACATTTGTGGGAAACTGTTTATTGAGAGTCTGGAATGACATCATCAAAACTCTTGTTTGGAATATGGATTATGGAGAAACAAATATCCTCTAGTTACCACTATGAGTGAGGGGATAATAGGGCTAAGTACTATGGTTGGACATCGCATGTGTATCAAATAGCTATAGCACTTGACACTCCCTTGTCTTCGGGACCTAGTAATGTAGTATACCCAGGGAGGTAATATGGGCTACCTAGGGAGGTACCCAATGGGAATGTGGTTATGTATTATTATGTATGGAGGTCAATTCTAGTAGATAAGGCCCAAGTAATAGTGTGAACACAATAAAGGTGAGAAGGTTTACTATAAGTTTCCACCTAATAGAATATTCCTTCTCTAGAATGTTCCTAGGGGATAGAGAGTGCTATCTAAAGAAGTGTAAGTAATGTATTGGAGGATAGTGAATAATATTGCTATTGTATCAAGCAAGTATTACTTGAGGAGTGCATTCCTTCAATAAGGAATAATATATGATGTTACCCTACCTCAAGGGTTTTGTCTATTTCTTATGTTCAATATTTTGTGTGATTGGTTTAAGGGTTTGTTGAAGTTATATTTCCAGATCTATTGTGGAACATAACATTTGGCATTAGAGAACTTTCTTCGGCCAAAGAAAAGGAATATTTTTTTGGTTCTTTTTGCATATGTTTTCAAGGGAAAAAAAGGGGCGACACACTTAAGATTAATTTCTGACACTTTTTGTGTAGAATTTGCATAAATTAATTAGATATTTGAATTCCTCTTAGATAAATACCCAATTTCAAAAAAACAAACCATCTGACACGGAGTCTAGGAAGTGAAGTTATCAACATTTTAAAACCAACAATTTTTCAAGGTTTGTTTGTTTGTTTTTCGGAAAAAGATGCTCGATTTGCACAATAAATTATTTTTTAAACCCTAGTTTTTTGTTGAATGTTTCTTCCAAGCATAATGTATTTTATAGGAAAAGATGATGGCCATAGTATTGAAGAATTCATAAAATATAGAGAGTCATCATGGAAAGAAAATTGGAGAGGTTTGTTAAGTTTAAACTTATAAGGTGATGCAGTCATTTGGTGGAAATTGCTTTACTATCACCAGATAAGGGAACTCTTTGATGAAGAATTTGAAAAGGTATTTTTATATAGGTGGTCTCATGTTGGAATACGGGATACAAAGAGCACCAAGGGTTTATTTTCATGTGGAAACTCTATATTATAGGTTCATGGTTGTATTCATGAAGAAAATGTTATGGTTTCTATTAACCCTAGTTGCGAGTAAAACATTATCAATGTTTAGTTGGTTAATAGATTGCAAGCTTTGGAAAATAATATTCAAAGCACACAGGTTGAAGGTAAAAATGTTCAAATTTTAAAATATTTGAAGATTACCATGGATATGTGTTGCATTCTAATTTTTGTGCCATTGTTATGAATGATGTGGATGTTATTCTTGGATATCCTTAGATGGAAACAATTGGTACAATTAATATTAATGTGGAAAAGAAGTTTGTGAAACTTTGGTACAAGAAAAATAAAGTTACATTGCGGGATGTGTCTCTTAGTAAGAAAGAAGGGCCCATGGAGGCAAGCAAAGAAGTTATTGTTGAATTCTAAGTTGCATCAGAGGTAGAGTCTACAGAAGGACATGAAGCAAAGCCCTAGGAAGGACACAATAAAGAATCCAAGGAGATCATTGACTCAAAGGAACACTATATTGCAGAGTTGAAGAAAAAATGACCGATTACTAAAGTTTTTTATATTTCCATCCACACCATATAGAGAAAAAAACAGTCATCAAGGCATGGGTGTGTGTATCAAAAAAATTATTATGAACGAGCATGGAATCGAAAAATAAACCAATCAAGAGGCACATGGAGAAATACTAGCACTGTAGGAAAATATTAGGATAGAGAAATGATCCCATGGCACCAAAGGCCTGATAAGGATAAAAGATCAATGTGGAAAGGCAACAGTTGGACATCATGTTCATATTCCATTAGGATGGATGGATGGTCATACTTGGTACCGGTTGGCTACATTGCTTAGCCGATCATGTTGTATGGTTTCTTCCCATATTTCAAGGATGAAACATGTGAAGGGGTATGGAATACAATATACCTAGGGAGGTAATATGGGGTACCCAATCGAAATGTGATTATGTATTATTATGTATGGAGGCCAATTCTAGTAAATAAGGCCCATGTAATAGTGTGAAAAAAATAAAGGTGAGAAGGTTTACTAGAAGGTTTCACCTACTATAATATTCCTTCTCTAGAATGTTCCTAGGAGATAGAGAGTGCTATATAAAGAAGTGTAAGCACTCTAGCACTTCTTTATATAGCACTCTCTATCTCCTAGAAACATTCTAGAGAAGGAATATTCTAGTAGGTGTAACCTTCTAGTAAACCTTATCACCATTATTGTGTTCACACTATTACATGGGCCTTGTTTACTATAATTGGCCTCCATACATAACAATACATAACCACATTCCCATTGGGTACCTCCCTAGGTACCCCATATTACCTTCCTCAATATACTACAAGTAACTTTTATTAGTGAACTCACTTATGGTGGAGCCCTATAAACCCTCTCATTCTAACTCCCCCAAAAATATTTCCATCCACTCTAATACTGATAGATTGGATCACCTAGAAACTCAATACACAAATCTTCATGATCATATTTAGTGAATTCAGCAGGCCTTGATTTTTTTTGGATCAATAGTTGGATGAGAAGTTGGACAACTTGTGAAAAATGTTGATTGAGAAGTTGGAACCTATGATAGCTCGAGGCATACTAGAAGAAGAACCCTGAAATGCAAAACACATTGAGACACACTAGGAAAAAAATTCTAACTCAGAGTATTCAACCAAACACAACCCTCTTTCAGTCTTCACAACCATAAGCCAATGTATACTAACATATGGAATTGTTTTCCTAAGGTGGACCTAGAAAATTTTCATGGTTCTAACCATTTACAATGGGTAAACTAGATGGAATTTTACTTCACCCTACAGGTAATTGCTAGTAACATGATAAAACTTAGGGTGGGGGTCCTCTATCTAGATCCAAAACGATGGAAATGGCATAAAAAATCATATGCGGGCTACATTTCCTAGAGTCAATTTATTAAAGCTAACCATGTGTGTTTCGAGTGAGATATTCACTATTTGGGATGGCTTACCAAGTTACACCAATTAGGTTCAACCACATACTTTATGTTTGTTGTAACATGAAAGGTTATCCTCATTTCACGAAAAATTCCAAATTTCATTCATTCTCCATCTCATCACTCCAAGCCATTTTAAATCCAAATTGAATTGAGAGAGTGTTAGGAATCAAATAACAAGATAGCATAGAAAAACCTCAGAATAAGTACTCAACACCTTGAAAAAGAGAGAATTTCAGATAATAAGCCTCTTCGAGGGGGCAACCTCCTTATACACCACATAGATTTCCCAAAACAAGATGATTCCAAATGAAAAGGTCTCCTTGGTATATATGGGAGACTAGGAGGTACAATTACAACTAATGGACCCAAGCCAACATAAATTAAATAACATTACTAATGTAATATGCCCTAATTAAGGGGCAATATGCCATTATTTAGGGATTAACATGCCCCTTCCCTTCAGACAAGTGTCGTCCGCAATGCTTGAATAATTCTGGATGCTTCTGTATAAAAGACTCATCTTGCTAAGTGGAATCTTTAGCACGTAGTTTCCTCCACTTAATGAGACACTGTAAAATGGATCTATTTCTCAACTGGTGAATTCTTATGTCAGTGATAGATTCAGGCTCCAATATGATTTTTCCTCCCTCGTTAAGTTCTGGAAATATAGTTTGAATTGGGATCTTGTCACCTATAACCTTCTTTAAGCATGAAACATGGAAAAATGGGTGTACTCGTGAAGATGCATGCAACTCCAATTTGTATTCCATAGTACCAATATTTTGCAACACCTTATAAGGGCCATAGTACTTTGGTGATAGTTTATTATCCTTCTTGGTTTGCTTGAGGGACATCTATTTGTATGGTTGTAGTCTTAAAAACACCCAATCCCCTACTTCAAAACTTCTTTCACTACGATGTTGATATGCTTATTGTTTCATGCGATTATGTGCCATGGTCAGGTTGTCCTTTAAGATTTGGAGAACTTGTTGTTGATGCTCGATGTGATCTTCCACTGCTTGAAACTTATATTTATCTTTAGATAAGAAGTGATGGAAGGAGGGTGGTATCCATAGAGTGCCATAAATGGTGTCATTTTTGTTGCAATTTGAAAGGAAGTGTTATACCACCATTCTGACAAGGGTAACCATTTGAACCATTGTGTTTGTTTATCAGAGACAAAGAAACAAAGGTGTCCTTCCAAACATTTGTTCACTATCTCGGTTTGTCCATCAGATTGAGGATGATAGGATGAGCTATGAGCCAATTGAGTAACCAAACAAGAAAATAATTATGTCCAGTCAATATGGGATCTCTGTCACTTACAATAATCTTTAGGATTCCATTTAGCTTTTGAATTGTCTCCATGAATGCGATGGAAAATGTATCGGCTTTGAAGGGATGAGAGAGTGTACAAAAATGTGTGTACTTGGTCAGTCTATCAACAATCACCATGATGACACTCTTTCCTTTAGACTGCGGTAACCCTGTGATGCAATCTATGGAAACCTCCTCCCAATGCTGACTTGGGATGGCTAATGGTTGTAAAAGACTTGCGGTCTTAATTATTTCCACCTTATTTTGTTGGAAAACCAAACATTCTGCCACAAACCTTTGAACATCATTTTTAAGGTCATCCCAAGAAAATTCCTTCTTGACCCTATGGTAGGTTTTCAAAAATCCCGAGTGCCATCCTACCAGAGAGGTGTGCAATTCCAATAGTACCTTTTGTTTGAGTTGGGAGTTCTTACATAAATAGAAGAAATCTTTGTACCATAGTGAATCATTTTTCCATGTAAATGTATATGTTGCACTGGAATCCTGCTGCAACCTTTGAATGAGAGTCCACACATTTTTGTCATTCTTCCATTGATACCTCGCTTCTATTATCCAATCGGGTTGGATGATTGAGATAGAACAGAGAAAGGCCTCAACATCTTCATCCTTTCTTGAGAGTGCATTTGCCACAACATTTTGCTTCCCTTTTTTATAGATGATTTCAAAATCATAACCCAATATCTTGGTCACCCATTTTTGTTGTTCTTCTAAAGATAGTCTTTGTTCCAAGAAGTATTTAAGACTATCATGATTTTTTTTGACCTTGAAGTGCCTACCTATTAGGGAAGGGCACCATTTCTTCAATGCATGTAGTATTTCCATCATTTCCTTCTCATAAATGGGTTTGTATAAGTCCTTTCCCTTGAGTGGCCGACTTTCAAAAGTAGGGGGCCTTCCTTCTTGCATTAGAACAATAGCAATGCCATTTCCCGAGGCATCAGATTCCACAATAAAGGTTTTTGTGAAGTCAGGTGTGGTCAAGACAAGAGCTTTGCACGTTGCCTCTTTAAGTTGTTCAAAAGCTTGAGTTGCCATTGGAGTCCATGAAAATGCATCCTTCTTTGGTTAATGTCGTTAAAGGTGCTGCCATTCTTCCATAGTTTCAAACAAACTTGCGGTAGTAACCCGTCAAACCCAAAAATACTCTAAGATTCTTCAATGTTTTGGGAATTGGCCAGTCCATCACGGCCTTAATCTTGTTACGGTCTACCTTGACACCTTCATGAGATACAATATGACCCAAATATTCTACCTCCTTCACCCCAAAGAAACATTTGGATGGTTTGGAATATAGTTGTTGCTCCTTTAATAGTTGTAGCACCTTGTCAACATGTCGCACATGATCCTCCCAAGACTTGCCTTAGATTAGTATATCATCAAAAAATACTCACACAAATTTTCGAAGGAAGGGATTGAAAATGGAATTCATCAACCCTTGGAATTTGGAAGGTGTTTTTGTAAGGCCAAAAGGCATGACCAAAAATTCATAATGGCCTTCATGAATTCAAAATTCTATTTTTGGGATATTTGCTTCCTTCATTCTAATCTGATGATACCTTAAACGAAGATCCAACTATTTGAAATACATTGCTCTATGTAGTTCATCTAACAATTCATCAATGACGGGAATGGGAAACTTATCTTTAGTAGTGATCTTGTTGAGCTCTCTATAATATAGACACATACGCCATGAGCCATCTTTCTTGAATACCATTACCACCAGTGCAGAGTTATGGATCATGTTGTCATTGATGCCAAAGGTTTGATTGATTGATGTCAAGTGATTGATTGATGTCATTGATTGTTTTCAAGTGATTGATTGATGCCAAATGATTGATTGATTGATGATTGATGTCAAATGTAATATGTATTGTCCTTGATGAGAACGGATAGATGTCAAGTGGAATTATAGTCATATGATGTCATGCATAGATGAAGATGGATCAATGAGTTGTCATTGATATGATGCATAGATGAATATGGATCAATGAGTTGTATTGATATGATGCATAGATGAAGATGGATCAATGAGTTGTCATTGATATGATGCATAGTTGGATTGATGTAATGATGAATCATTATTGTCTTATCATGGTTGATAAGGTGTACAAATGGATGAACTCCAAAGTGGTCCCCTTATGGTGAAATCCCTCATGAGAAGACGCTTTACGGTTGAGTTATCCTTGAAGTATGGTTGGAGAACCCATGCTTAATTGTGGAATAATGAGATGAAGATCAGTGAATTTTTCAGTGAAACTATCCTAGATGGATAGTGCTTGTCATGGCATTTCTGGTGGTATGTCACATAACTCCTCATGGTTTGAGAATTATGGCCTTACGAAGATGGAGGACCCTCATATGTAGGCTTGAAGCCCTAAAAGGTCTGAGAAGTCAAAGAATTTGCAAAGAAGAAATTAATATTTAAATGATAAAGTGAAGTGACAAAGTCAAGGAGGATTATTTAAATAATAAAGTGAAGTAACAAAATCAAAAAAGATTATTCAAATGATAAAGTGAGGTGACAAAGTCAAGAGGGAATATTTAAATGATAAAGTAATGGAGAAATTTCTAATTATGGAAAGTGGTTAACCCTAAAATGAGGAAAATAGGTTAAGTGACCTAGAAGTGGGTTAAGTGATCTAGAAGATGCTTCTAAGGAAGCTACTTGGAGAGTATAAATAAGAGGCAAGGGTCTCATGTGAAAAGGTATCTCTTGAGAATGTGTTGAAGATCTATTCTGAGAGAGAGGAGATCTAGAGGATCTCATGGACACATCAAAGTTTCGGTAAGTCATAGATCATGACGACAAAAGTCTCAAAAGTTCATAAACCCTAGTTTCTGAGGTATACGTGGGTTGTAGTGATCTAGGGCGCGTACATACGTGGGTTGAATGAGGACAGGGTGCGTACATACATGGGCTGAAAGAGGACAGTGCGCGTAAAGTGGATGAAGTCATGAAGACTTATGGTTGAGCTGATGACAAGCTCTTGAAGACTGAAGCAAGTTCCAAATCTACATTCTATGGGATCAGATTTTCCATAGAAACTCTGGTATGGTTACATTTTTGTCTTGATGGATACTCTTGCTTGTTGTGTGGTGAATGTTGAAGGAATTCTTGGTATGGCTTTTGTGATGTGGTTTGTGTTGGTTGATAGAGTGAGAAACACTCTTATGATTCAGTATTGATATGATTGCCATAATATGTTGATTGCTTATACATGATTGAGTAGCATTCATATTGTATGGTTGAGGAACATGAGTAAGTTGTTGGAGAGCTTAGATGTGTTGTGACTGGTTATGGGTCAGATTGGACAGTGAGAGACAAAAGATAATGTAATTGAAGGTTGCAGAGGATCTAAGTATGTGATGAAATGAAAGCCCTAATTGCTCATAAGTGATACGTAGGCTGTAGCATAGAATGGTCACGTACATATGCAAGTTTTACTACTGGTAGGGCACGTACATACACGTGTTGCACTACCGACAGGTCACGTACCTATTGACAGATTGACATCTGTTGAGGATTGTTGCCTCATCTCAGTTGGTGCTGAGGGTGTAAGCTGAGTCTTGCATTATAGAGCTAGTGCTCTTGTAGAGTTGTACTCTATTCAGTTGTTGTTGATAAACCCAAGGATTGTAGTCTGTAATAAAAAGAAAATTGTACATCTATCTTGTTTTATTTGTGTTCCGTGTGGTGATGATGTGTTGATGATATATTGTTGATATATGTTACTGATATATGTTCACATTTAACTGGATATAAATGACAACAATAAGTAATGAATAAATGGTGATTGCTAACTAATGAGTGATTGTGTAAGAGGAAAGTTTTGGGAAAAAGAGGCCTACACTGTTCACCCCCCCCTCTCAGTGTAGTCGGTGTGTGATCCGAAATCGGATCCAGAAGCCTGACAGGGCTTGAAAAATGCTCAAAAATGAAAGTGCTCAGAATCCGATAAAACCAACACTATTACGACCATATCATCTTCATGATTCCGGTGGTATATTTACTTCATCAAACGGGCTCCGTATGCGAAAGTTATCGCGTTCTGATCGAAAGCCCAAACAGGTAAAAAGTCAAAGGTCAACTGGTAAAAAAGTCAATGATGACATCAGCATGCTGACTGTGCAGGAGATGACATGGCACTCTCTGGCTGATGGTGATTGGGTAGGTTCGCTGACAAGATAGACATGTGGCAGGAAACTGGACCAATCAATAGCTGACAAGTGGCATTAATCCGTCAAATGGGGAGATGCCACGTGGCCCAGTCATGGGCAGCCACGTGGCACCTAGTCATCAGTTGAAGTGGCATGCTTCAAAAATTGTTTTTGGGTCCATGGGATTTGAACCCACGACCACCACCAAGTCCAACAACTTAAGAAATGGTTCTTTACCAATGTGCCAAATTATTTCTTATGTTATAAAACCCACAATATTAAATATATTGTATGGTATTATGGCACATAAAGGAGAGGGTTGGGGGCTAAGCCCCAGCCCGTGGTCGTGTAAACCCCCATATGATCATTTCAGAGGGCGTGCACACGGGATTAGGGGCTTATGCCCAATTTTTAACTATAAAGTGGTTTTATAACCAAATTTTGGGTTTTTAATTGTAATTAAGTCTATTTTTAGTTAATTTTCTCCATTTTTGGGAGATATTGGGTAGTTTTAGAGCCTAAATTTTGGGAGGAAGTTGGAGATGAGCAACCAACTTCCCAGCTATATAAACCAGGCCTGTTTGAGGCCATAAGGGGGCATTCAGAGCAGAATTATGCTAAGGAGAAGCCAAGCCAAAGCCATTTTGAGGCAGAGAAGCTTTTGAGGAGGAGACGCTGTCGGACCATTTCTGGGAGCTCCAGACGTCTGTTTTGCGTGTCATTTTCTTTGCATGGTTCTAGAGATCTGGAATAACATGACCAGATCAGTCTTGTATCCATTTGGCATTGCAGCGATGTACTTTTGAGCTTTTGAGCAGAAATAAAGAAGCCTCCCCCACAGAGACAAAGGCCCGGAGACGTAGGCAAAGTTGTGCCGAACTCCTTTATCAATCTGTGTGTTATGGTTTGTTGTTTATTCTTTCATTTTAGATCTGCATATGTGTATATGGCTGTCATAATTCCTCTTCTTTCCTCATTCTTTCGCTAAGTTTCTAAAATGGTTAATTAATGCATGCAAAATTTAAACTCAACCATAATTCATTAAAAGATCCTACGGATCAAGTGGTATCAGAGCTAGTTGACGTTTGGATTTGAGTTGCATGCTAACCAGGGAAAAGATACAACGTGGTGAAGGCGAGCTTGTTGCAGAGAATCCATTAATTAGATTGAGAAAAAGAGCTTCTCACAGCGAGAAGATGGCATCGGAAGAAGGGATTTCTCAAGATGAGAAAGAGTTCCGGAAAACATTCCTTGCCATGTCGGAGATGGTGCAAGTCTTGTACGAAGATTACTTGGAATGGAAGCGACCAGTTTTGGGTGATTCTTCAAAGGGAAAAAGTGAAGAGGAAGAGGACCATCCTCAGATTCCTTCTTCACCTCCATCAACACCTCCTTCTTCTCCTTCTTCTTCAAGTTCAAGTTCTAAATCTAGTGGAAAGAAAAATGTTTATAAGAATAAACATGAAATGCCATTGTTAAAACTTGATGTAAAATTTGAGTTTCCCATATATGATGGTGAAGTAAATGCAGAAAAACTTGATAACTGGATCAGGCAGATGGAGGTATACTGTAGTGTGCAACAGATCAAGGATGAGGCCACACAAATCAAGTTGGCATCTTTGAGACTTGCAGGTACAGTTCTTATCTGGTGGCAAAGTAGGCTGCAAAAAGGAACACAAAATGTGGGTAATGTATTTCCATCATGGAAGGATTTCATTTCTGCACTTAGGAAACAATTTTATCCTTTGGGTTATAAAGAAAAAGCAATAATTGAATGGCAATCTTTAAAACTAAGAAAAGG
>ML787172.1:112694-158669 GCA_009831015.1 Picea engelmannii
CTTGAACTTGAAGAAGAAGGAGAAGAAGGAGGTGTTGATGGAGGTGAAGAAGGAATCTGAGGATGGTCCTCTTCCTCTTCACTTTTTCCCTTTGAAGAATCACCCAAAACTGGTCGCTTCCGTTCCAAGTAATCTTCGTACAAGACTTGCACCATCTCCGACATGGAAAGGAATGTTTTCCGGAACTCTTTCTCATCTTGAGAAATCCCTTCTTCCGATGCCATCTTCTCGCTGTGAGAAGCTCTTTTTCTCAATCCAATTAATGGATTCTCTGCAACAAGCTCGCCTTCACCACGTTGTAGCTTTTCCCTGGTTAACATGCAACTCAAATCCAAACGTCAACTAGCTCTGATACCACTTGATCCGTAGGATCTTTTAATGACTTATGGTTGAGTTTTAATTTTGCATGCATTAATTATCCATTTGAGAAACTTAGCGAAAGAATGAGGAAAGAAGAGGAATTATGATAGCCATATACACATATGCAGATCTGAAATGAAAGAATAAACAACAAACCATAACACGCAGATTGATAACGGAGTTCGACACAACATTGCCTACGTCTCCGGGCCTTTGTCTCTGTGGGGGAGGCTTCTTTATTTCTGATCAAAAGCTCAAAGTACATCGTTGCAATGCCAAATGGATACAAGACTGATCTGGTCATGTTCTTCTAGTTCTCTAGAACCATGCAAAGAAAACGACACGTAAAACGGACATCCGGAGCTCCCAGAAATGGTCCGACAGCGTCTCCTCCTCAAAAGCTTCTCTGCCTCAAAATGGCTTTGGTTTGGCTTCTCCTCAGCATAATTCTGCTCTGAATACCCCCTTATGGCCTCAAACAGGCCTGGGTTATATAGCTGGGAAGTTGGTTGCTCATCTCCAACTTCCTCCCAAAATTTAGGCTCTAAAACTACCCAATATCTCCCAAAAATGGAGAAAATTAACTAAAAATAGGCTTAATTACAATTAAAAACCCAAAATTTGGTTATAAAACTACTTTATAGTTAAAAGTTGGGCATAAGCCCCTGATCCCCTGCGCGCGCCCTCTGAAATGGTCATATGGGGGTTTACACGACCACGGGCTGGGGCTTAGCCCCCAGCCCTCTCCTTTATGCGCCATAATACCATACAATATATTTAATATTGTGGGTTTTATAACATAAGAAATAATGTGGCACATTGGTAAAGAACCATTTCTTAAGTTATTGGGCTTGGTGGTGGTCGTGGGTTCAAATCCCATGGACCCCAAAACAATTTTTGAAACATGCCACTTCAACTGATGACTGGGTGCCACGTGGCTGCCCATGACTGAGCCACGTGGCATCTCCCCATTTGACGGATTAATGCCACTTGTCAGCTATTGACTGGTCCAGTTGCCTGCCACATGTCTACCTTGTCAGCGAACCTGCCCAATCACCATCAGCCAGAGAGTGTCACGTCATCTCCTGCACAGTCAGCATGCTGATGTCATCATTGACTTTTTGACCAGTTGACCTTTGACTTTTTACCTGTTTGGGCTTCCGATCAGAATGCGATAACTTCGCATACGGAGCCCGTTTGATGAAGTAAATATATTGCTGGAATCAGGAAGATGAGACGGTCGCAATGGCATTGGTTTTATCGGATTCTGAGCACTTTCATTTTTGAGCATTTTTCAAGCCCTATCAGGCTTCTGGATCCGATTTCGTATCACGTCCAACAATTGGTATCAGAGCATGCCTTCACTATAAGCCTTAACAAGTTTGGAGGAGATCCATGGACACACAAATGGATGATTAATTTCCAATCCTTGATGAGGAAAACTATTCTACTTGGAGAATAGAGATGAGAGTACATTTGAAGGAAATGGGAGATGGTATTTGGAAAGCAGCCATTGGTGGATCAGTTTCTTTGAAGAACAAGTCAAAGTTTGTAGCTCAAAGGGAAGGAAAGAAGAATGATGCATTGGATCTCAAGACCATTCTTAGTGGACTCTCAAGCCCTATCAAAGAGAGTATGGGACAATGCACTTCCGTCAAGGATATATGGCTAAATCTAGAGGAGACATATCAAAGCAAGAAGGAAAATATTGAAGACCACTCCATTAATATCATTAAAGGTAAAGAATCTCCAAAAACTCTTGATTGTATTATTTCTAAATGTGATGATGTTGGAAAAAATGAATATCTTGAAGACATTTCAAATGAAGGCAAAGAATCATGTGATGATGTTGGGACAAAGGAAGATCCTAAAGACATTTCAAATGAAGATAAAGAATCATGTGATGATGTTGGCAAAAAGGAAAATCTTGAAAATGAAGGTAAAAAATCCTCAAAGACCCTTCATTGCAATAATTCAAAGTGTGATGATTTTGAATATTTCTCTACAAGTGAAGAAGAAAATCTAGAAATAGTTTGTGTAGAGTTTAATGGTAGTTATCCCATGAAAAGAATAGAAGAAGAACTATTAGAACTTCAAAAGAAGGTTGAATATTGTTTATATGAATATAGAAATGACCATTATTATATAGACTATAGCTATCTTTCGGATAACACTAAAAAGTTTCTTAAGAAGAGTCAAAGGCACATCTTGAAGTTAAAGGAAATGCTCAATGAACAAGAAGAGAGTAATAAGACTCAATTAGAAGAAAAGGAAGAAGAGATCACAAGACTAAAGAATGAAAAAGAAGATAAGAAGGTAGATGATGATATTAGCAAAAGTCTTGAAATTATTGTCCATCTAAAGACCCAAATTGAAGAAACCAAAAGGGTAGAGGAACTATTGAAGAATCAAGTTAATGAAAAGGAAGAGTGATGTCATAATTTAGAAGTTGAAGTTGTTGATCTTAGAAAGAAAGTAGAGAAGTCAAACAAACTCTTGAATGGCTCACAAATCTTGAATGAGATATTGGAAAGTCAAAGATCACCAAATGATAAATCAGGTCTTGGATACAAAAGAGAAGCTACACATGTTGAAGCAAGCACCTAAAAGAAGCATGAGGTAAGTCCCTCACTCTCAAAGGATGAAGATAATGTTGCAAGTCAACCATCTACACAAGGGAAGGGAAGTTTCAAAAGAACAAAGCAAGGAAGACATCAAGAAGCCACCTTTACACCTCAAAGAAGATGGACACCAAAGAAAAGGGATGAAAGTAGTTTTCATGGTCAATGTTATTGATCCGGATTATTTTCGGCACGAAATGAGAGCAGAGATATAATAAAGAAATGCACAAAGATATCACAGATATTCAATAATATAACAGAAATGTATCAGAGATGCATTCATAAACAAAGATATAAAGTAATACACTATTTCTATTAATGAAAGAAATGTACAGAGACTGTAAAAATACAGAGTGAAAGACTCGCTAGAATGGTGGCAGCTTATCTTTGAGAAGAAATGTGACGGCTACTCGCATTCACAAGAAGATCATTACAATGAGGCTATGAAGGCATTTTTTTTAAATAAACCAGAATGCCAAAAACCCTAGACATCCAAAAACCTAACCCTAGGAGATGAAGCGCCAAAAGTCATGTGGGCCCCGTTTGGCTAAGTGAGTACATCAACTTCTCGGGGTCGTAACTTTTGCATACGATCTTCGTTTTAGGCGTGTGATAGCTCGTTGGAAAGGTATCATCGAGGAGATTCATTTTTGGGGCTCAATCATGCCTTAAAATATCATTTCCAACCTATATCTCTAAAAACCTTCATTTGGGCCCTCAAAATGGCCCCGAAAGTTAAAAACTATTAAAAATAGTAAATTGCCAAAATTGCCAAAAACTGTTTTGAGACTGTCGGAAAAGGTGGGTGGCCACCGATATCCACCTGGATCAATCCTCCCTCCTTAGGAAGCAATGGTCTCCATTGCGTTGAGTTCCCGGGGGAGAGGGAAAAGCGTTTGTTGAATCTACATCTTGTGAGCTGCTTGCCTTGCTAGAGACGCCGCGTTGCTCAATTTGTGGAAGTCTGTCACGAACCTGTTGAGGCTGCGACTGTTCAACATGTCAAGCTACAAGAGGGGACGGTGTGCAGAAGGAATATTTGCGCTTTGCTGCAACCTTGTTGAGCTACTTCTGTTTGATAGAAGGTGCTTGGGGCGAGGCTGTAGTGGTTGCAGTGTCCTTCTATTCCCCTTGTGAACAGATTGTGAAGAAGCTAAATTTTGCAGTATGAGATACTACCTTACAACACTTTTTAGGTGGAACAATAGTTGGAACTACCTCTGGTATTTTGTAGAGATGACCCCCCAAAGTAAAAATGACACTACGTGGTCGAGACTCATAAACAACATGGCGTCTCCACATATATGGTTGGCCCAAGAGAACATCACAGACGTCCAGTGAGGCAACATCACATAATACCTCATCCTTGAAGGGTTGGATGTCGTATGACAATCGACACTGCTGGCTGACATAGAGATCTTGCCTTTACCGAAGCCACCTGAAGTTGTATGGCTGCGGGTGTGGTGTTGTCGACAATCCCAACTGTTTGACGACCTCTGCTGAGATGAGGTTTTTCTGGCTTCCATTATCAATAATAAAATGCAGCAGGGTCCCCTTCACCCACATCCGTGAATGAAAAAGGCACTCCCCCTCTTCAAGATCTGTTGGTTCTTTTGGTTGAATTGTTGCGGTCGCGACAATAGCAGTGGGGTCTGTGTTAATGATTTTTCCTTTACCAGTATTTTCAGAATCAGATTCTGAATCAGGGTTCGGCTCCTTGTCTTTGATCTCGGCCACCAATGACTGTTTTAAGTGACATTCATCGGTGTTGTGCCAGGGGATTTTGTGGAAATCGCACTATTTTCCGATGTTCTTCTTTGTCTTCCCGTGACCCTTCTTTTCCTGTGTCTTGGACTGGTTTTCAAGAGACTATTTGTTAGGGTCGTCTTTGTTACTTTGGTTGTTGCGGATTTGCAGACCCGAATTCCCATTTGTTCTGATGCTTAAATTTCTGCTCAATTTTAACAACATATCGATAGGTAGCACTGAGTGATGAGATGTCCAGAAAATCCATTTCAGTTTGGATGTATCTGTGTAGAGCCCCACGGTATTTCAGAACCAAATGTCATTCGGAGTCTTTGATACCTAGCTTTGTGCGCAAGGTATGGAAGGTATTGGTGAACTCCGGAACTGCTTGGCCCCTCTCTTGCCGTAGTGTGGTCCATCTCATGTACTGGTCCTCATAGTTGCCAATAGGGTAATATTGTTCCTTTACCACATCCACACAAAAATCCCAAGTGGGATTGGTCCCATATATTTCAGATTCCTCTGTGGAACTCTGCTCCCAATAACTTTCCCACCAATGTTTGACATGGGGGATAGATTTAAGGAGTGCGAAGGTGATCTTTTCTTTGTCGAAAAATTTGTGAACAGAGAAATAACCATCTAGTAGATTTAGCCATTTGTCTAGGGATTTTGCATCTATCTGTCCTTCAAATACGGGAATATCAAAATTAACTTGTACCTTGAAAGGTGAGGTGCCTCCAAAGTAGCCGCTTGATGAAGATGCGCCTGTTGCTATTGGCAAGCGTTGAAGGATGTGGGAAAAATTCTCCATCATTTCATCCCTCTGTCGCGTGAGAGCTTGCTCAAGCAACAGACTAATAGGATCGTTTGCTCCGTCATTTTTATTTTCTTTCTCCATTGAGGGGGCAAGGTGCCTCCAAAGTAGCTGCTTGATGAATATGTGCCCGTTGTTATCGGAAGGTGTTGAAGGATGTGGGAAAAATTCTCCATGATTTCGTCCCTCTGTCGCATGAGAGCTTTCTCAAGCAACAGATTGATAGGATCGTCTGCTCCGTCATTTTTCTTTTCTTCTGCCATTGAGGGTTTCTTGGGTGTGTGAGAGCGATTGTCCTCAAGAGAGACAAGCTTGAGACCCAACTTGCTATACTCGGACCTCGTCGGGGACATGCATTGAAAAATCGATCAAGAACAGCCTGCTCTGAGATCCACATTATTTTCAGCACGAAATGAGAGCGGAGATATAATAAAGAAATGCACAGAGATATCGCAGATATTCAATAATATAACAGAAATGTATCAAAGATGCATTCATAAACAGATATATATAGTAATACACAATTTCTATTAATGAAAGAAATGTACAGAGACTGTAAAAATACAGAGTGAAAGACTCGCTAGAATGGTGGCAACTTATCTCTGGGAAGAGATGTGACGACTACTCGCATTCACAAGAAGATCATTACAATGAGGCTCTGAAGGCCCTTTTTTTTAAAATAAACTAGAATGCCAAAAACCCTAGACATCCAAAAACCTAACCCTAGGAGATGAAGCACCAAAAGTCATGTGGGCCCCGTTTGGGTAACTGAGTACATCAACTTTCTAGGGTCGTAACTTTTGCATACGATCTCTGTTTTAGGCGTGTGATAGCTTGTTGGAAAGGTATCATCGAGGAGATTCATTTTTGGGGCTCAATCATGCCTTTGGCTATCATTGACAACCTCTATCTCGAAAAACCTTCATTTGGGCCCTCAAAATGGCCCCGGAAGTTAAAAACTGCTAAAAATAGTAAATTGCCAAAATTGCCAGAAAACTATTTTGAGCCAGTTAGAAAAGGTGGGTGGCCATCGATATCCACCTGGATCAATCCTCCCTCCTTAGGAAGCAATGGTCTCCATTGCGTTGAGTTCTCGGGGGAGATGGAAAAACATTTGTTGAATCTGCATCTTGGTGAGCTGCTTGCCTTGTTGGAGACGTCGCGTTGCTCAGTTTGTGGAAGTCTGTCACGAACCTGTTGAGGCTGAGGTTGTTCAACAAGTCAAGCTACATGAGGAGACGGTGTGCAGAAGGAATCTTTTCGCTTTGCTGCAACCTTTTCAACCTGCTTCTATTTTTATAAAAGGTGCTTGGTGCGAGGCTGTAGTGGTTGCAGTGTCCTTCTGTTCCCCTTGTGAACAGATTGTGAAGAAGTTAAATTTTGCAGTATGAGATACTAACTTACAACACTTTTTAGGTGGAACAATAGTTGGAACTACCTCTGGTATTATGTAGAGATGACCCCCCAAAGTAACAATGACACTACGGGGTCGAGACTCATAAACAACATGGCGTCTCCACATATATGGTTGGCCCAAGAGAACATCACAGACATCCACTGGGG
The DNA here is from genome assembly GCA_009831015.1 of Picea engelmannii. Lineage (NCBI taxonomy): Eukaryota > Viridiplantae > Streptophyta > Pinopsida > Pinales > Pinaceae > Picea > Picea engelmannii. The sequence continues at coordinate 119,799 of ML787172.1, forward strand.
CAACATCACATAATACCTCTTCCTTGAAGGGTTGGATGTCGTATGACAATCGACACTGTTGGCTGACACGGAGATCTCGTCCTTGCAGAAGCCACCTGATGTTGTATGGTTGCGGGTGTGGTATTGTCGACAATCTCAACTGTTTGATGACCTCTACTGAGATGAGGTTTTTCTGGCTTCCGCTATCAACAATAAAATGTAGCGGGGTCCCCTTCACCCACATCTGTGAATGAAAAAGGCACTCCCCCTCTTCAGGATCTATTGGTTCTTCTGGTTGAATTGTTGCGGTCGCGACAATAGCAGTGGGGTCTACGTCAATGATCTGTCATTTACCAGTATTTTCAGAATCATATTCTGAATCAGGGTTTGGCTCCTTGTCTTTGATCTCGTCCACCAATGACTATTTTTAGCGACATTCATCGGTGTTGTGCTAGGGGTTTTTGTGGAAATTACACAATTTTTCGGTGTCCTTCTTTGTCTTCCCATGACCCTTATTTTCCTGTGTCTTGGACTGGTTTTCGAGAGACTGTTTGTTAGGGCCGTCTTTGTCATACTTTGGTTGTTGCAGATTTGCAGACCCGAATTCCCGTTTGTTCTGGTGCTTAAATTTCTGCTCAATTTTAACAACATATCGATAGGAAACACCAAGTGATGAGATGTCCAAAAAATCCATTTCAGTTTGGATGTATCTGTGTAGAGCCCCACGGTATTTCAGAACCAAATGTCATTTGGATTCTTTGATACCCATCTTGGTGCGCAAGGTATGGAAGGTATTGGTGAACTCTGGAACTGCTTGGCCCCTCTCTTTCCGCAGTGTGGTCCATCTCATGTACTGGTCCTCATAGTTGCCAATAGGGTAATATTGTTCCTTTACCGCATCCACAAAAACATCCCAAGTGGGATCGACCCCATATATTTCAAACTCCTCTATGGAACTCTGCTCCCAATAATTTTCCCACCAATGTTTGACATGGGGGAGAGCTTTAAGGAGTGCGAAGGTGATCTTTTCTTTGTAGGGAAATTTGTGTACAGAGAAATAACCTTCTAGCAGATTTAACCATTTGTCTAGGGCTTCTACATCTATTTGTCCTTCAAATACAGGAATATCAAAATTAACTTGTACCTTGAAAAGCAAGGTGCCTCCAAAGTAGCCGCTTGATGAAGATGTGCATGTTGATATCGACAGGCGTTGAAGGATGTGGGAAAAATTCTCCATCATTTCGTCCCTCTATCGCGTGAGAGCTTGCTCTAACAACAGACTGATAGGATTGTCTGCTTCGTCGTTTTTCTTTTCTTCCGCCATTGAGGGGGCGAGGTACCTCCAAAGTAGTCGCTTGATGAAGATGTGTCTGTTGCTATCAACAGACATTGAAGGATGTGGGAAAAATTATCCATCATTTCATCCCTTTGTCGCGTGAGAGCTTGCTCAAGCAACATACTGATAGGATCGCCTACTCTGTTGTTTTTCTTTTCTTCCGCCATTGAGGGTTTCTTGGGTGTGCGAGAGTGATTGTCCTCAAGAGAGACAAGATCGAGACCCAACTTTCTATACTCGGACCTCGTCAGGGACATGCACTGAAAAAATGATCAAGAACAACTTTCTCTGATACCACTTATCCGGATTATTTTCGGCACGAAATGAGAGCGGAGATATAATAAAGAAATGCACAGAGATATCGCAGATATTCAATAATATAACAGAAATGTATCAGAGATGCATTCATAAATAGAGATATACAGTAATACATGATTTCTATTAATGAAAGAAATGTACAGAGACTGTAAAAATACAGAGTGAAAGACTCGTTAGAATGGTGGCAGCTTATCTCTGAGAAGAGATGTGACGGTTACTCGCATTCACAAGAAGATCATTACAATCAGGCTTTGAAGGCCTTTTTTTTTTAAAATAAACCAGAATGTCGAAAACCCTAGACATCCAAAAACCTAACCCTAGGATATGAAGCGCCAAAATTCATGTGGGCCCCGTTTGGGTAAGTGAGTACATCAACTTCCTGGGGTCGTAACTTTTGCATACGATCTCTGTTTTAGGCGTGTGATATCTCGTTGGAAAGGTATCATCGAGGAGATTCATTTTGGGGGCTTAATCATTCCTTCAACTATAATTGACAACCTCAATCTCAAAAAACCTTCATTTGGGCCCTCAAAATTTCCCCGGAAGTTAAAAACTGCTAAAAAGAGTAAATTGCCAAAATTGCCAGAAAATTGTTTTGAGCCAGTCGGAAAAGGTGGGTGGCCACCGATATCCACCTGGATCAGTTATTCATGTAATGAATATGGTCACAAAGATTTGGAATGCAAATCTAATGCAAGGAGAGATAATGGAAGATTTCATAACACCATAAGGTGTTGGAGATGTGATCAAGTAGGACACATTGATGTTCACTCTCACAGCATGAGATGCTACAACTGTAGTGGATTTGGTCACAAATCCTAGGATTGCTGGAACACAAGAAGAAATTCCATGATGAGGACTTCACATATCATGACTAGAAGAAGGAATGAAGTAAGGAAGGGAGACATATTTGAAAAGATGGAAGCTTAGAGATCAAGTTCTGAGAAACAAGGACACCTTCAGAAGTGGGTGAAGAAGACTGAGCAACCAGAGCAGAATGGAAGCCTTAAGGGAAGCTCAAGTGTGTCATCTACTAAAGAATACACAGGTGATAGTGGTAACAGTCGCGTACATATGCAGGTTGACCTTGAATAGGTCGCGTACATACGCGAGTTATCTATGCAGCAGGTCGCGTATATGTGGTAAAGCCTTGGGAAAAAGGCTATGCACATGGGTTTCAGCTTGATGTGATGGTATAACTCTGTGTTACAAGGTCTGACATAGTTTGTTACAGGTTCTGACATTGTTTGTTGTAGTTTTTCATGATTACATATTGGATTATGTATGGTGATGATAAAAATTGAAAGGTTATCTTGGATGCATGGCACTAACCCATGAGTATGGATCGAAGCATTTTATGTTGAAGAACAATGCTGGTTATGACAATGAAGTTACGACACCTTGGTTATGTGATATATCATGATAATGATAGCTAGAGATGTCATTAATCTATTGAAGCATACTACTAGTACATGTATTGTTGGATGCTTATTATTTGTTGTAGTGAATAGAGGATTGAGCCTGATCTGTTGGGGTACATGAATGGTGCATATTTGAGTTTCATTGATATATCTTATGATGTATTATTAGAATCATATTTGTTGGATATATTGGTGCATGCATTTGGAATATGTATGGGCTACATATTGGGACATGTAGTTGGTGAGTTGATGAGGTGATCATGTTGTACATCATTGATGAGTCATAGCTTGATATATAGTTGATGCATGATTGGTACATTTCTAGTACATTAGTAGAGGCACCTACTAGCAGTTTGATTGGCACATGTTTTATGGAGGATTTGGCATACATGTATGAGGATTCATCATGTTGTGGTATTGGTGCATGGTTGATGCACTTCCTTGGTACAAGTGGTGATACATGTTGATGTACAAGTTTGGTACACTCATAGATGGTATATGTTTGGATGATAAGTACTTGGATAAAAGTACACCATTGGTATTACTTGATTAGCATATACTTTGGTGCATGATACATTGGATGATCTAGTTGAGACACTTATTTGTTTGAGATACATGGTTATGGCACTTGGTTCATGGTGAATACATATCATGAGTGATATGACAGTTGTTTGAGGTACATGGTTGACATGTTGGTAGAGGCATATTGTTGATACACTCCATTGATGATATCTTATGGCACATTGTATGGTGTTGATGTACATGGGTGTTGTGCATGGTGGGCACACAATTTGGTACATGATGTACTTGGTTGATGTTCTATTCATGATTCTCTATTTCATTGTTGAAATATACTTTGTTTCATGGTATAGCACAAAGTTTTGATGCATGGACAGGTCCAAGGATCGTCATAGAAAGAGTGGTTGTTCTATGATCCAGTTGAGCAGTAGCATATTGCAGTGGTAGCATATTGTCATATTGCAGAGAAGATAGGGGGATACATACCCATAGGGGGAGTCATTCATCTTCCCATGATTCAAGGAGGAAAGAGCCCTATATTTGGAGAAAGATCATAGAAGCATAGTTCCAAGGGGAGCAATGATCACAGGGGAGCATGAGCAATGTATCTTCAGAATTACATCAGAGTGATATCCCTTGTTCAAAAGGGGAGATATTATTCAGAGGAAGATCAAAGGCATTCAAAGAGGGGGATAAACACCAAGGAGAGTTCAAGCGGGTGGAGCAACCCCAAGGGGAGAATGACCCTTTTCCATTGATGTCAAAGGGGGAGAGATAGTCACATTGATGTGATTGATGACTATTGATGTAGATCATGCCTTGTCTACATGTTGACATCAATGTTGGTATTGCCATCAATGCCAAAGGGGGAGATTGTTGGATCATGTTGTCATTGATGCCAAAAGTTTGATTGATTGATGTCAAGTGATTGATTGATGCAAAAGTATCGATTGATTGATGATTGATGTCAAATGTAATATGTATTGTCCTTGATGAGAATGGATATATGTCAAGTGGAATCATAGTCATATGATGTCGTGCATAGATGAAGATGGATCATTCATCATTATGCAGATTATGACTTGTCATTGAGGAGAAGAGGTGCATCTCAGGAGAGATAGTTCAGTGGATTCTAGGAGGAAGACACCAGTTGGCTAACTTCGGTGTTGAGAGACACACCCTAGTCACCAGGAAGATCACTCAGGTCTTCCATCATTCTTCAGCAACAATTACACAGTGTTCAACAGCAAGGGCGCATTCATCCAGAGTGAGGGCGCATCTTTTGAGAGGGTTTTTAGTCGACTTATCCCATCCAGGGAGAATTCTGAGATTTCCCTTCGACCCATTTGAGAGGAAGGCAAGGCACATCTTTTTCCTAGTTCCTAATAAGATTTTGACGGTGGAATCAATTGGGGTGAATTTTCCAAACTTGGACATGCGACACATTTGGCGGATACATTTGGGGTTCCAGAGCGAGCATCAAGCCATATTCAGGGAAACCCTTCCAAACCATTTCCTAGTATACCAAGGCAGTTGTTTTGAGGCACGTCTCGTTCGATTTCAATGGTGGAATCACTAGGATGCATTTTGTTAGAGAAAGAGGGGCGCATTCCCCCAGGGGGATCCATCCGGGGTCCAAACTCACTAGCAGAAGGGTTTGATAGTTACCAGTACTGAGGACTAGAGCAGGGCACATCATTTGGGACAGTTTCCAGGCCATTATGAGAAGTATAGCTCCCAGGGAAAACTTTCCAGACTTCCAACAGTTACCTTCAAAGCTGCCATAGTCCCAACGCATCCATTGATTCTGCAGTGCTCCCATATTCCAGGTATTATCTTTTAGTTTCTTATTTGTATTCCGGCTAAGATCCTTTGTATATTGAACTAGTCGAGCATTGTCAGTTTATTCAGCCGCATTCGACCATTTTGTAATCCACAGAGATATCATAATACAAACTTTGCAGTCCTTTGTCGCATTTATTATTTGTATGATCATTTATATGATGTAAACGATTAATCCTACACACACATTAGCAGTGTTTCCTAGACTAGCCAAGTCAGGAACATTATAGTGGTATCATAGATTTAGTCCTGCTATCCTGTGACTAAAGATAATGAGTGCAGCGGAAGACCCAGAGGGTTGTGAACACGTAGGTGACGAATATGTCACTTATAACAAGCATAATGAAAGAAGGCATAGGCCTGACTTTCCCCCTTTTACTCCTAGCTCAGAGGAAGAGGAAGAGGCACACAGAGAAGCAGAGAGAAGGACAAAGCGTGAGGTTGAGCACAAGGCAGAGATGATGCTAGGAGATAGATATGAGAGACCAGAGGGAAGTGGCAAGGCCCCCATGGATCTAGAGACAACTTTCATGCAGGTTATCAATGATATGTTAGCTAGTCAATGGACCATGTCTAAGTCCTTGGCACAGGTGGTTGATAGATTCGCTAGAGTGGGCACCCCAGACACACAAGTCCCGTGTGCAGGACAGGGGAACTCAGGAGCAGGAAGTAGACCCCAGTTACCCTCTTGCACATACACCTCTTCGAGTAGGATTCCAGACCCTTGTTTCCCAGTTTTGAGAGGGCACCCCCGGTAGCAGCACCGCCACCAATAGCACAGAGGCCACCCACTCATGCAGAGGACATCGCAGAGTATAGGAGGGAGTACGCAACATTGGGTCATGACTTCCATCAGGACATGACCCTAGTCGAGTACTGTGGACTCAGACTCAGGAACCGCCCCAGAGAGATACAGAGAGGAGGACCGCAACAACAGCAGGGGCATAACATGGATTTCATCTGAAAAGTTGGTAAACTCACCATACCTTCTTTTGACAGATCATCCAAATGCACTGCCAGAGCTTGGGTACAGAAGCTAGACACATACTACAAGCTCATCCAGATGACCGAGACAGAGGCCATTAGTTTCATGACCTTACACTTGGAGGGTGAGGCACACGAGTGGTGGTATCATGGGTTGGTGACATTGGGTCACAGTCGTATCACTTCATATAGGGAGTTCACAGAGAGGCTCATGGACAGGTGAGGGATCCTGAGATCCACTTCAGGGATCTAGCCCAGTTGAGACAAACTAGCATAGCAGAGGCATTCATCACAGAGTTTCAGTGGGTAGCCATGGCCGTGAGAGATATATCAGAGCCCAGGCTAATCATTCTATTCACAGAGGGACTCACTGAGCCTTTGAGAGGATGGGTGAATGCATACAGGCCTCCCACCTTGCAAGATATCATCCTTCACACTCAAGATCTGGCAGACTCAGTGCCAAAGACTAAAACCTTTTCCAAACCCTTCGTACCCCAGAAGGATCGAGATAGGAAGCCATTCCAGAGAGAATGGAAGGGCAAGGAGAAGTTGGATGATGAGACTAGGTGAGAGCTTATGAGGAAGAAGCTTTGCTTCAACTGCAGAGACCCTTGGGTCCCAGGCCACCGGTGCATGGGAAAGGGAGAGATTCATTATATTGAGGTGGCATTAGACAGTGTGGACGGTGAGGAGGAGGAGCATGATAGTGGATCCACTAGCTCAGAGGAGGAGTCAACATAGGCAAAGGAGAAACCTCCCCGTATACCACCGACATCGGCAGGAGCCCATCCTCCAGTAGTCCCACAGCCTCCTGAGCATGCTAACAGGAGGAAACCAACAAAGGGAGGAGTCATAGAAACCCTTTCTGGTGTTCCTAGGTATGATACCCTTTGGATCAGAGGGACTATTCAGGGGCAATGGGCAATCACCTTTATAGATTGTGGGGCCACCCACAACTTCATCGACGCTTCACTAGTATCGAGACAGGCACTTCAGACAGAGGTGTTTGAGGGGTTTGATGTTGCAGTAGTAGATGGCCACATAGTGGAGTGTCTAGACAGAGTTCCAGACTTGGAGGTAAAGTTAGGCAACTATACAGTGAGAGACACATTTTATGTGGTTGACCTATCTGACACATATGTGGTGTTGGGAGTCCAGTGGATGATTACCTTGGGAAAAATCACCACCAATTACCAAACCTTGGAGATGGGATTCAGAGACCATGACGGGAATAAGGTTGTTCTAAGAGGTATGTCGACAAGATCACCCAGGATAATTTCAACCAAGAGGATGGAGAGAATATTCAGACATGGGGAAGTAACATATGTCGTTGAGTGTTTGATCACTACGCAGAAGGATTCAAAGGGTCAACAATAGTATCATACAAAGATCAAGAATTTGTTGGGACGACATCAACAGGTTTTTGAGTCAATTCCACTAGGGAGACCACCTGACAGGGGGTTTGAGCACACCATTGAGTTGGAAGAGGGGGCCAAACCGATGATCACCCCCCCCTATCATCATCCTAGGAGGTTCAAGGATGAGATAGAGAAGGAAATCAAGGAATTTCTAGAGATGGGACACATCAGACTAAGCAATATCTCATTCGATTCTTCAGTTGTCCTAGTTCTGAAGAAGGATGGCACCATGAGGATGTGCATTGATTACCGAGCCTTGAACAAGAAAACCATCAAGAACCAATATCCTATCCCATGCATCGATGAGTTGTTGGATGAACTGCATGGGGCAGTTTTCTTCTCAAAGATTGATCTACCCTCTGGGTATCACCAGATCAATATCTGAGAGGAGGACATAGTGAAGACGACATTTCGGTGTCACTTTGGACATTTCGAGTTCTTTGTTATGCCATTTGGGATAACCAATGCACCCGCCACATTCCAGTCTTGCATGAACCACATATTCAGGGATTAGTTGAAGAAATCAGTCTTGGTTTTCTTCGACGACATCTTGGTCTACAACAAGACATGGCAGGAGCATATGAGGCACTTGGATGAGGTATTAAGCATCATGAAGACACAATCATTATATGCCAAAGAGTCCACGTGTGAGTTCAGTATGACATAGATGATTTACTTAGGCCATATCATCAGTGCACAGGGGGTACAGGTGCACCAGGAAAAGATTAGGGCCATTCTGGACTGGCAAATGCCCAAGAACGTAACGGAGTTGAGGAGTTTCTTCGTGTTGTGTAGCTATTACAGGAGGTTCGTCGAGGGTTTTTCTCATCTTGGAGCACTGTTGATGGATCTTACCAAGCATGAGGCTTTCATCTAGACCGAGGAATCATGGAAAGCCTTTGATCACGTGAAGGAAGTCATGAGCACTTATCCAGTATTGGCATTACCAGACTTCACCTTGCCATTTGTACTAGAGTGTGACGCATCCGGTGAGGGTATCAGGGAATTTTTGATGCAGGGAGGACACTCCATTGTATTCGAGAGTAGGAAGCTCGGTCAGCCCGAGAGGTTGTACTCCATTTATGACAAGGAGATGTTGGCAATCATGCATGCCTTGATCAAATTCAGACAATATTTGGTGGGTAGCAAATTCGTGGTCAAGACGGATCACAACAACTTGAAGTATTTCCTTGAGCAGAAGGACCTCAGTGAGCACCAATAGAAGTGGGTGACAAAGGTACAGGCGTTCGACTTCGACATAGAGTATGTCAAGGGGAAGAAGAACATTGTGGTTGATGCACCATCGAGGAGGCCTGCAAGCTGTTCTTTGATGGAGATTTCAGCAGATTGGAAATCCCACTTGTTAGTGGAATATTCCAAGAACAAGTTTGCTTGTGAGGTGATGGATGGACAGATACAGGATGACAGGTATAGGGTCATTGACGATGTCATATTCTACAAATACAGAGTCTACTTGGTGCCAGATTCGGGGCTCAAGAAGAAGATCCTCACAACAGTTCATGATTCACCACTAGCAGGACATCAAGGGTTCTTCAAAACCTACAGACAAATCAGGGAGTGGTTCTCATGGAAGGGCCTCAAACAGGACGTTATGAGAGACGTCAGTGAGTGTGTAACTTGCCAGCAGAACAATTCAGAGCATGCTCTTCTAGCAGGGCTACTTCAGCCACTCCCCATTCCAGAGTAGAAATGGGAGATTATATCGATGGACTTCATCACAGGCCTACCTAAGGTCCAGGGTAAGGACTGTATCTATGTAGTGGTCGATAGATTGACCAAGTTTTCTCACTTCTATACCATACCGACAGAGTACAACATAGTTCAGGTAGTCGATTTATCCTTCAGGGAGGTCTTCAGACTTCATGGGTTGCCGAGAAACATCGTCAGTGACAGGTACAGTAGATTCATGGGGACATTCTGGAGAGAGTTATTTCGGTTGGTGGGGATAAAGCTGACACCCAAAACCAACTATCACCCTCAGACAGATGGGTAGACTGATATTGTCAAAAAGTGGGTTGAAGGATATTTGAGGAACTATGTAGGTGGACAACAAAGAACATGGGTTAAGTGGCTACATCTAGGAGAGCATTTCTACAATACCATTTTCCACATGTCCATTGGTATGACACCCTTCCGAGCATTATATAGATATGATGCTCCCACTTTGGTAGACTTGGTTTTCAGGGAGAGCAAAGCTCCCAAGGCCAAGGATTGGATCATACTAGAGAGTTAGGAGATTCTCAAGTTGCTGAAAGAGAACTTGCAGACGACACAGAACCGACATAAGATGAGTGCGGACAGGCACAGGATAGATCACAACTTTGAGGTCGGGGATTTGGTTTTCTTGAGACTCCAACCTTACAGACAGTCATCTCTGAAGAAGATTGGGGCCGAGAAGCTCAAGCCCAGATTTTATGGTCCTTACAGGATCATGCGTCGAGTAGGTGAGGTTGCTTATGAGTTAGAGCTTCCAGAGGGGAACAAGATTCATAACGTGTTCCACGTATCTTGCCTAAAAAAGGCAGTGGGACAATTCATTAGCACATCAGAGGAACTTCCCCCATTAGATGAGGAGGGACAGTTGGAGCTGGTTCTAGAGGAGGTGTTGGAGTTCCAGGAGCCGAAACTGAGGAATAGGGTCATCATAGAGTGTTTGATCAGATGGAGAGGACTTCCAGTAGAGGACACTACTCGGGAGAGAGAGCAGGTGTTGCAGCACCCTGGACTGGTATTGCTTGAGGACAAGCAATTTCGGGAAGGGAGGACTGTAATGTACCTTTCCAAATAGGAGCTCCAGAGAGGAGGCTTAATGGTCTAAACTGCCTCGTTAGACTATATCCAGGGCAATAAAAGGGGTAAACAGGGTTACTAGAGGTCACTCCAGTCACATGTGTTATATTCGAAAAGTGACATTGAGCTAAAAAGGGTTAAAAGCGTTTTTAAGTCATTATGAGCTAAAAATAGAAGTCAACAATGAATTAGGGTTTTGGAAGTCAACAATGAATTAGGGTTTCAGTATGGATTTAGGGTTTTGTAAAGCTATAAAGGAAGGGTCAGTGACCTAATTCATCATTATGTAGATTATGACTTGTCATTGAGGAGAAGAGGCGCATCTCAGGAGAGATAGTTCAGTGGATTCTAGGAGGAAGACACTAGTTGTTTGATTTAGGTGTTGAGAGACACACCCTAGTCACTAGGAATATCATTCAAGTCTTCCATCATTCTTCAGAAGCAGTTACACAGTGTTCAGCAGCAAGGGCGCATTCATCCAGAGTGAGGGCGCAACTTCTGAGAGGGTTTTTAGTCGACTTATCCCATCCAAGGAGAATTCTGAGATTTTCCTCCGACCCATTTGAGAGGAAGGCAAGGCACATCTTTTTCCTGGTTCCTCATCAGATTCCAATGGTGGAATCAACTAGGGCACATTTTCCAGACTTGGACGTGCGACACATTTGGCGTATACATTTGGGGTTCCAGAGCAAGCACCAGGCCATATTCAGGGAAACCCTTATGACCCATTCCTCAGTAGTCCAAGGTAGTCATTTTGAGACACTTCTCATCCGATTCTGATGGTGGAATCACTAGGACAAATTTTTCCAGGGAAAGAGGGGCACATTCCCCCAGGGGGACCCATCCGGGGTCCAAACTCACCAACAGAAGGGTTCGACAGTTACCAGTACTAAGCACTAGAGCAAGGTGCATCGTTTGGGGCAATTTCCAGGCCATTCCGAGAAGTATAGCTCCCAGGGAAAACTTTCCAGACTTCCAGCAGTTACCGTCAGAGTTGTCATAGTTCCAACGCATCCACTGATTCCACAGTGCTCCCATATTTTGGGTATTATCTTTTAGTTGCTTATTTGTATTCTGGCTAAGATCCTTTGTTATTTGATCTAGTCGAGTATTGTTGGTTTATTCAGCCGCATTCGACCATTTTGTAATCCACAGAGATATCATAATACAAACTTTGCAGTCCTTTGTGGAATTTATTATTTGCATGATCATTTATATGTTGTAAACGAATAATCCTACACACACATTAGCAATGTTTCCTAGACTAGCCAAGTCAAGAACATTACACTTGAAGCCCCAAAAGGTCAAAGAAGTCAAAGAGCTTGCAAAGAAGAAATTAATATTTAAATGATAAACTAAAGTGACAAAGTCAAGGAGAATTATTTAAATAATAAAGTGAAGTGACAAAGTCAAGGAGGATTTTTTAAATAATAAAGTGAAGTGACAAAATCAAACAAGATTATTTAAATGACAAAGTGAGGTGACAAAGTCAAGAAGGAATATTTAAATGATAAAGTAATGGAGAACTTTCTAATTATGGAAAGTGGTTAACCATAAAATGAGGAAAAAAGGTTAAGTGACCTAGAAATGGGTTAAGTGACCTAGAAGTGGGTTAAGTGACCTAGAAGATGATTCTAAGGAAGCTACTTGGAGAGTATAAATAAGAGGCAAGGGTCTCTTGTGAAAAGGTATCTCTTGAGCATGTGTTGAAGATCTATTCTGAGAGAGAGGAGATCTGGAGGATCTCATGGACGCATCAAAGTTTCGGTAAGTCAGAGATCATGACAACAAAAGTCTCGAAAGTTTAGAAACCCTAATTTTTGAGGTATACGTGGGCTGCAATGAGCCAGGGCATGTACATACGTGGGATGAATGAGGACAGGGCACGTACAGTGGATGAAGTCATAAAGACTTATGGTTGAGTTGATGACAAGCTCTTGAAGACTGAAGCAGGTTCTAAATTTGCATTCTATGGGCTCAGATCTGCCATAGAAACTCTGGTATGGTTACATTGTTGTCTTGATAGATGCTCTTTCTTGTTGTGTGGTGAATGTTGAAGGCATTCTTGGTATGGATGTTGTGATGTGGTTTGTGTTGGTTGATATAGTAAGCAACACTCTTATGATTCAATACTGATATGATTGCCATAATATGTTGATTGCTTATACATGATTGAGTAGCATTCATATTGTATGGTTGAGAAGCATGAGTAAGTTGTTGGAGAGCTTGGATGTGTTGTGACTGGTTATGGGTTATATTGGACAATGAGAGACAGAAGAGAATGTGATTGAAGGTTGCAGATGATCTGAGTATGTGATGAAATGAAAACCCTAATTGCTCATAAGTGATACGCAGGCTGTAGTACAGAATGGCTGCGTACATATGCATGTTGTACTACTGGTAGGGCGCGTACATATGTGTGATGCACTAATGAAAGGTCGCATACCTGTTGACAGATTGACATCTGTTGAGGATTGTTGCCTCATCTTAGTTGGTGCTGAGGGTGTAAGTCGAGTCTTGCATTATAGAGTTGAGGATTGTTGCCTCATATTTGATTCCGAAAATTGTACCAGAAATAATATAGACTTTCCACTATCCAACGCAACTGGTCTCACTTAATTTGGATACTCACTAAAGAAGATATCACTGTTTTACCTGGAAGACTTGTTTGAGACTAGTTAATAAGACTAGTCAGATGCTTTATTTTGCAAAGGGTGTATCTAAAACAGTAGGATGAACAAGATGCTGAAATTTTTATCACAGATACCTTGATAACTTATATGAATAACCTCCAGATTTAAGGGTCTTAAATTGTACAGAAATTTTTTTATAGCTATAATTCTGAGATGACTAAATTCAGGATGATTCCAGCACCCTATCTTACACAATATATATCGCCGAAAGTATAAGGCCTCAGGAGATGAAATTTTAACCCCACGTACCTTGATCCATATACTAAATATCCTCCTAGGGGTTCCTTCTGAAATGTCGTAGAAAAAAAGTTATAGTGAAAATCCCAAGTTGTCTCCGATGTAACAGTGAAACCCCAAGACCTTGAGCTCTGATACCAAATGTTAGTAACCAAATACCAAGATATCATAGAAAAACATCAGAATAAGTAATCAACGCCTTGAAAAGGAGGTAATTTCATATAATAAGCCTCTTCGAGGGGGAAACCTCCTTATACACCACATAGATTTCCCAATACAAGATGGTTCCAAATGAAAATGTCTCCTTGGTATATATAGGAGACTAGGAGGTACAATTACAACTAATGGACCCAAGCTGACATAAATAAAATAAGATTACTAATGTAATATTCCCTAATTAAGGGGTAATGTGCCACTATTTAGGGCTTAACAGAGCGCCCATTCATGAGTCTAAGAGGTGAATTTTTGAGTTTCCATCGAAGCCAAATTCCCATTCATTTTTGTAATTCAACCCAACATATACACCTACCAAGCTGAGATAACTAAGTTGTTGAGGGCTAAACCACGACACAAATAAGGCATATGAGGGGAACAACGCATAGACTAATAAGTTGTCATTCTATTCTTTACTTTTTGGGCTCAGTAACAAGTCCAACAAATTGTCATTCTACTTGTTGGTTCCTCCCCTCGAAGTGCGTCTCCAAGATTTTGAACTTTCTATCGAGAATCATCTCAGAGTATTCAAGGGTTGGCTATAGAACAACTATTATGGGCTTGTAGAGGAATTTCAAGGAGAAATACTTGGGCATGGACCCATAGACCCCAGTTTTCAAGTTAACTTCAACAAAAAGTCAGATCGATGTATAGATTATATGCAACAATCTTGAATTTTCCAATGGTTCAACATGATTTTTGTTTGTCAAACTTTCTAGATCCCACAATCCTTCAATCTATAGCTTTGCAAAGCATCATTTTTATAGGGAATTCCCTTGTAAGAATGAGCTCTGAAAGTGAGACACAGGTTTAGCTAGCATTTTATTTTATGCATTTCCATGGACAAGGCCAAATTCAATGAGAGGTATTCAAAGATATTCGAAGAGTTTAAAAGGGAGATACCCAAAGGAATTTTTCCAAATATACAACAATTGGAGGAGTGTTTTAATGTCATTAGGTGCTCAAAGTGATGAGCTTATCGAATGTGAGAAGCTTGTCTCTTGAAAGAGTTCCTCTAGGTAAACTTTTTATTGGTTTGGGTTTGCATTGGAGATGTGTTGTAACTAGATAGACTTGTGTGGATATTCATTGTGCATTCGATCATATATTTTACGAGAGTCACTATCAATCAAAATGGGAGGTGGGAAATAAGAGTTAACCTGATTTTTCCAAGAGGCTCTGTTATCGCACAAATTGTAGGTTTGGAAAAGTCTAACCCAATCCACTGGATGGCAATAATGGTGGGAGAATTTACCCACTATCCCCTCACATAAACCCTCCCCTCGATTTAGTGAAGGAAGAATCCAATACAAGGGGGGAGTACTAGGTGAACCTAGGGGAATAATGAGATGGAAAGTGATACTTATGAAAAGGTTCCCCTATAGGTCAAGTTGTTAACTGGAAGGTGGCTTGGAAACAAGTCTCGAGAGTGGTTAAGGTTTCCAAGTCTTTGAATACTTGCAAAGAGTAGTTGTACCTGCCCGAGACACAAGAAAACACAAGATACAAGATAAATAATCCAATGGACAAGCAAGTTAAGCTTGTAGTGCCTATTTGCAATAGTCAACAAGAATATATATCATCAAATAAATGATAGTTAAAATCTATTAATAAGATGCTAAAATTCTATTAAATGATGCAAGAGATAAGCTAACAAGTACTAAAATAACTAAGTATGAAATCATAAGACTTTAGCAACAAAACAAGGTTGTTGTAAAAAATTATTCCAGAGATATATTATCATCCTTATGTCTATAGAAAACTATCGCTGCAACAGAAAATTTCAACCCACAAAAAGTACAAGTAAACCACCCGAAAAGGGCATTGAGATTAGTAGAGTATTACGGCAGCTTGCTACCAAATTTTGACAGTTGAAATGTGAGTTATGAATAAAAAAGAGAATGATTTGTTGCAGCCTGAATGGTTGTAGCTTTAATTTATTTATATCTCCAAGAATACTAAGTAGACACTACATTCCCTAGAGGCTTTAGCAACCTCAAAGCATCAACAATAGATTCCAACTTGAATAATATTAATATCTCACTAAATCACCTTTACCAATGCAAACAATTTATCTCTCCAATGCAAACTTCATATTAGTGCCTTTTAAAAATGGTTGAATGGATTCTGGAAAGCATGATTTAGATCAACAAAATCCCTAGGGCTGTAAACCCTCTTACTCCCTAGGGTATGTAAATCAAACTAAGGTAAATCAAGGAGGGTGTACACCCTTGTACTCCTCCTACCAACCTTACAACAAAAGACTTGTAAACTAGAAAATGAGATGAAGCTTAATGGAGGGTGTATGCACTTATACTCCTCCTAGGGTTTCAACCAACAATAACCATGAAAAGAGCAAGAAGAATTAACAATTGTATATTTTCCTTACCAATTTCAAGAGAGATGCAAGAACAAACCCTAGTTCACCAAGAAAATTACCATTCATAAGCAAGAGAAGAAATCTCCAAGAGGTGCACAACACCTTAGCTCAATCATTCACTGAGAGATATCACCAAAAATCATTTKCACAAGAGAGAGATACCAAAATKCCCAAGYAGGGCGCAAATTTCAGCCACTAGTCTTCTCACAATGGGAGARTTATGATATGAAAATGAAATGAAATGATCTCTATTTATACAAATCCTACTACAAGTGTTTGTCCACTTAATTTTAGGRTWARCCACARGGTAAGGGGTCAACAACCCTTACTTTTCCCCTTTACAATATAAAATTCATATTTAACTTTAAAAATGCACATAAGAAACCCTAACGTGATGTCATCCCTCCAAAGGGTGATGTTTTGGCACTTCTTGCAAATCATTGGAGTGGAGAGAGGAAGTAGTTGGGCCTTCTAGGGCCTCCCTCTCATGCACTAGATATTCCTCCTTCAATCCAATCCCTCTTCCATCAAAACATGCCAAGTGTCCATCTTCACCACCAAAATCGTAGCCCTAGGGTGACGTCAAGCCTCTAAGTGTGACGTTTTGACCTCTAAATCCAAACGTTGGGCTAATAGGAGCATAGGTGAGGTCCTTCAAGGTATCCTTGTGGCCTTCAAAGTATGTCATAATCATCCGGTTCATGGGCCATGGTATCCAACATGTGGGCTTCAAGCTCCAAGGAAGCCCAATCTAGGCTTGTTCTTCGAAATCTATCCACCAACTAGGTCCTGCAAAGACAATGGATATGCCATCCAAGGATATGAAGTCAAATGCACCCTGATAATTACATCAAGTCAATAAAAGAGCCATCTAAGCATGTACACCAAAACCACCTCATCAAAATAAACAAGTGCTCAAAGACCCTATGCAATTTGCCAAGTTCAGGTATGGGAGGGTTGACAAAGTGACCTATTGGGTGAATCGTACCTCAAGTTTATGAGTGTTTCCCAAGTGGAACCATCTCCAGGTCATGTGGATAAAGTGACATGGATGAGGGCAATACTTTTGGGCATGGGGTTCATGACGTACAAGGGATCGTAGTATCCCATTTATGGGCACCTTTGTAGAAGGTGTGTTGCACCTTTGTTTTCAATGCAACCTTTTTCCAAACCCATTTATTGTCTTTTGTCTTTTTAATATGTTTCCAAGTTGAATCCAAGGTGGGGATTCTACATGAGCATGAAAAATAGTGCTCGCCTTGACTCTACCCTGGTCACATCATGCTTCCCCAAGTTGAAAACAATGTGGGGGGTTTCTACCTAAGCATGAAAAATAATGCTCACACATGTTCCTCCTCAGTTGGCATTTTGTATTAGTTATTTTTCATGGGTCCCATCAGTTTCTTATGAGAGATATTTCATTGTTCTTGGGATCCTTGGGTGGGCATCTAGAATGTTCATGATTGGATTTTATCTTTTTCTAGCTACAAGACTCTAGGCCTTCAACCCTTTCTTCCCATGAAATGAGGGACAATCCCTTCTTGGGTGAGTACACTTGAAAATACCAAAAGGTAAGGAGATGAGCGAATGAATTGTGTAAAGTGACCAGTATGGTAAGGAATGGTATGATGAATTATCAAGAGGACCTCCCAGTAGCAAACCTATCCTAAGGGTGGCCCACTTACTAGGGCACAATGTCAACCACTAAGGTGAAACAAGGCAAAGAGCATAATTTCCAAGCAAACATTACAAAATCAAAAGCAATTTAAAATGTAACAAACTCAAATGCCTCAAATATTGAAATGATACTCATAATAATACCTGACTTGTACCTCATGGAGCAAGACCCAATGTCTTCCGGAGGCCAACTGATGTGGTGGATACCCCCATGATGAACCTGGAACTTTGGTGGTGAGGTGGGTCTCTGTCTGTGCAAGTGGACATTGTTGGTCAAGTTGTCTCTCGATACTCCATATTGTATGCAACCGAAGAGCCTCAAGACATCATCTCCTTAGTTATCCCTAGGATTTGGGGATAACATGCACAAAGCTAGAAAAAATATTATGACAATTGGTGGATAGCAGATAGGTGTCATGAAAAAGTCAAAAAATAATGTATGTTGTCTAGAAGAAGTGGGACAACAAACACCTAAGTGTCGAGCCTCTAAGAGATCCCATATTCATACTATATTTAGAAAGTAGTCCCAATTATGTAAAGAACCAATCTGGTTCTTACAACGGACATCCACCATAAATGGAATAAATAATTGTAATCCATATTGGCCAAGAAAATATATTGAATAAGAATGTATATAATGAGATAAAATAGATAATATATGATGAATAGATGTACAATGAGAGTGCCAAATATATGAAGAACATAAAGTCACATGTGGTGACCATCCATGAAAGGATGCATCCCTTAGACAATTAATTACTATTTATTATTATTATTATTATTATTATTATTATTATTATTATTTATGATTATTATCACTTAATGTTATATATGTTTTGTATGTTACATTGCCTTCCCCTTAAAAATGCTTTGTCCTCAAAGCATGATTAGACAAGCACCTATATCTTGTTCTAAATCGAACTAACTTCTCATGATCTTCTGTTTTTGTAGTTGCGACACTTGACGAAACAAAACGATATAATCTTTGAATTCTTGAAGTAATGTGTTGCATATTTTTGGAAGTGATCCATCCCAAATATACTTTCATTGGAATTGTTTGAGGATTGATTGTTCGGATAGGATTTCTTATTTTAGGCTTCCATAGAAGATGTCGATTTTGTCTTTGTTCTTTTTTTATTTTGTAGTTTAGTTGTTGGTAAGAACAACATTGTTTATATTCTTCTTGACCTTGTTGTTGGTCGTAGAGACTCTTGTGATTGGGATGACGACAAGGCACCCAAATCTCTTCTGAATATTGTTTATTGGATCTTTCTTCAACTTTTGATGTTTCTGGTAATTCAATTGGACCAGTGTTTGTTTCTTTCTCTAAGTTTTGGATTTTTTGAACTAGAAGCTTCTCTATTTCAATTGATTTATTCATTGTTTCTTTGTGATCTAGCTCTTCTTGTAAAGACTTATTATCATGCTTTAGCTTTCTAACTTGGTTAAGTCTTGATTATGTCGCCTTAAACGTAAAAGTTCTTCCTTATTTCCAGACTTGTCGTCTTCATTTTTTTATTCCAAATTTTTTGTTATTTTGTTCTTTAAACTTTTAATTTGTGCAAGCAATTGTTTATTAAGTATTCTTAGGCGAGAGGTTTCTTCATCTTTTTCGAATAATTTCTTCTCATTATTTAATTTCTTGATTTGTTCAACCAAGCTTTGATTATGGTTCTTTAAACGACAATTCTCTTCTTCTTTCTCGGTTAATTTCTTAATGAGATCACGATTAGCTTGTTCTAACTTCTGATCCCTTTGCTTCTTATCTTTTGCCTCATTTATTTCTACCAATAACTTTTGGTTATGTTTTTTTAAGTAAGAAATGTCTTTGTCTTTTTCTAGTAATTTTCCCTCAAGATTTTGTTTTTGTCTCTCTTCTTGGTTTTTTAGCATTTGCTCCAACCCAACTTGAAACTGTAAATTTTTGTTATGTTGTTCATAATGAATTAGTTGGTTCTCTAATTATTTTATTTTCACTTCCCAATGCGTGTCACCTTGATTTTCTACTAAAGTAAAAAGCTTTTTACAATATGGAGAAGGGAGAGTTCCATTCACAATGCCCCTTTCATACTCTTCCTCTTTTGCACAATAGGGACATTTTGCTGAAATGTTTTCTTTGTAGATGTCATGTTCACTCCGTATTTATTTTTTATAAATGATAAATGTATGAATTCCAAAAGCCCACTTTTTAAAACAATCCATTTTTTTGCTTTTTCTTTTACTTATATTTTTTTAATTATTACTCATTTTAATATTCGTTTCACTTTATTTTCTTTAAAAATTATGACTTAATCCTTTTTAAACTTTATAAAAAGTACCTTATAAATCCATTTTATACTCTCGACTATTTGTTAGAAGCGGTTAGGGATCAACAAACATGACCCCAAGTTTTGTGTAATACTTATTTAGAGGTAAATACACACACATATATATTATATATGGTATGGAATACCATGGACCAATGGTTTTCCAAAACCATGGGATGGTAAATCTCCAAAGGTAAAATAAAATATTCAATTTTCCTCTTCTTTGAAATTGAACTAATGCCAAATCTGGAATATTTCCTTCAAACTTCTTGGTGTGCACTTATACTTCTTCACGTGCACCTTAAGAAAACCTTTTCTTTTGTTTTGTTTTTTTTTTCTTTTATGGTTTTTCTTTTTTATTTTTTCTTCAAGCAGCAATATGACCTCATATTTATTCTAATTGTTTTGGCAGTGGAGTAATTCTTAACTTTGAATGGCCAAAGGCCAAGTTTTGGTCAAAGACCGAAGTTACAAAAACTTGAAAATTTGAGTGGCCGAAGGCCTACAGTAATGTTGCCAAGGGCAACAAAATTTTGACAAAAGGTCTGGCAGCCAAAGGCTAGGATCAGACTTTCTCTGATATCATTATAAAGAACCGATCTGGTTCTTACGACGAACATCCATCATAAATGGAATAAATTATTGTAATCCATACTAGACAAGAAAATATATTGAATAACAATGTATATAATGAGATAAAATAGATAATATATGATGAATAGATGTACAATGAGAGTACCAAATATATAGAGAACCTAAGGCACATGTGGTGACCATCCATGAAAGTATGCGTCCCTTAGACAATTAACAACTATTTATTATTATTATTATTATTACTATTCATGATTATTATCACTTAATATTATAAATATTTTGTATGTTACAAATTCAAGGAGGAACGATCCAACATTCAATAGCATAAAAGCACCAACAAAAGTCAGATGGCAGAGGGCGGGATATCTTTGGCAGAGATAGGACTGTCTCCTTTTTAATGAGCCCAAGGGGCCATATTTTGTAAATACCCTAAGTCTAAAGGAATCCTCCATGGATTCACTTCCCACTGATTGTATAGACCTTATTTTTCTTTCTTTCATTTTTCTATGTTAAGCTTATTCATTTACATCCATATTCTTTTTCAAATACAATGTAGTATTGATTTGTAGCTCTTAGAGCATGTTCTGAATATATTTTCAAACTAACAAAGATAATTTTGTGTTACAAATGTCTCCTGTTATTTTTTCTGTTGTATAAAGTATTTGTGCATCTACATAGTACAATGAAAGCATTTCACTAATGACCCTTTCATATACCTTTAAATATATTCAAAGTTGTTGTTTGATCACATGTATAAGTGTTTGTTTGTTGAACTCAAAGATCGTGCTCAGCTCATGTGCTTAATTTTCTTTTGTTGGATTCAATGTTTAAATGCCCAACAAAATCACTTTCCTTCTTCTCAAGCTAGTAGAGACCACCTTACTCACTATTAAGCCAGAGATTTAATTTTCTTCTCTTTTTCCTCCACTTCCCATTATCAAATTTTGTGCTCTGTTAAATGAGACTCTAGTTCCTAATGGAAAGGCCTTTCTTCTTGTTATCACACAAAGTGTGAATGGGGCAAATCCAACCACAAGAAAAAAATGTGAGACGGAACTGGGAGTAAGAACCATTGTCACCTTAGCAATTACTCCCCTTGTTTTAGTGATGGATGATTTCACCACAAGGGAGGCTTCCCGGGTGACCTTGGGGGGATGGAGGTAGCAAGACAAGGGTTTAGAAAGGGTACCTCCTTTGGTCACTGGACAAGAGTTCTTAGGGTTTGAAGAGTGATGACTTTGGTGAAGGAAAGAGAGAAGTTGATCAACAACCTGCAAAACCAACGTTAAAAACACTATCCCAAGACAAAAGATCATGCAAATAAACCCCCAAACACTAAGGGAAACAAAAAGAAACCATGTTGTCCCAAAATTTGCAGCAAATTGTAAATTAGACCAACAAGAAGTAGATGTTAACAACTGCAATAAATCACCATCAAAATCAACAATAAATGATGGCAAATGAAAGCTTGTAAGAAAGAGACACTATTCCAAGGATTAAATCACAATTTTGATGGTTGAATGGGATGCCAAGTAAGTGTTATCAACAAATTTATAATATCCATAGATGGTTGTAAGAAACATTTTCTACAACAACAAGTTTCCACCTGAAAAACTAGAAAATAAATGTGTCAATTTATATCCCTTAACAAGTAGATTGATTTGCAATATTCAAGCACAATTTTATATGGTGAGAAAAGTAAGTAAACAAGAGTAAGAGAGAGATTTTTCTGCAGTCCTAATGGTTCTAGCTAGTTTATTATTACATCAGTAAGGAATAATACAAAGAATCAAGATGTTTTAGCATGAAAATATAGCTTAGAGTATGAGCAATTTATCTAAAAATTTAAAGATCACAAGAGAGCAATTTTCACACTTCTCAATGCAAAATTTACTTTCTCCAATATAAATAGTGCCTTGTCTATTGGGTAATGGAGTAATAACATCAAATACAAGTTAAATGGCTAATAATGGAGGACTTGAACCTTGGACTTAAACCCATACAAGCCAAGTCGTACCTCTAAAATTAGTCACGTAGCTTGCTAGTTGATGGGAAACTAGTTTTTTAGAAGCTAGGGGATAGACCATCCTAACTTATATTATTAAATCCCTAGACAAGAAAGGATTCAAGAGGATAGACACTCCTAACCATTAAATCAATCCTTGAATGGCCTCCTTTCACAAAGAAAAGTGGCTTGAAGGAGGGGATAGACAATCCTAACCGTCCTAGGGTTTCTTCAAGCAAGAATAATCCAAGAAAGTTGCAGCAAAATAATTATAAACATCAAAAAACTTGCAAGAAAGATCATCCAAGAAGTAGCCTAGGTCACAAACCATCATCCACGAGTGAAATAATCCATCTTTCATGAGTAAATAATGTCATAATGAGTGCAGTGTTCATCATCAATGCCCTCCAAAATGTGTGGCGCAACATCCCTCCTATGGGATTTCATGCCCTCATGGAGATCCCAAGTGCCTTAATACTTCCACGAGTGATGCCACCAAGAAAGATCCTACAAAGACAAATGAGGTACACCTTCCAAGGGTCCAAAATTCATATGAATCATTCCAAGTAAGTCAATCTTAATACAAGAACCACCTAAACAAGTACGTTCGATCCCCTCTTTCAAATTAAACACGTGCTCAGAGACTTTATGCAATTTAACAAATTTAAATATGGGAGGGTTATCAAAAGGCCCGATTGGCTAGACCGATTCCCCAAGTAGAGGAATGTTTCCCAGGTGAACTCTATCTAGGCCATGTGATGAATGTGAGGTGGATGAAGGGAGAAACTTTTGTACATGGGGACACTTACATGCAAGGGTCTCATATGGTCTCATTTCCATGGGTGCCTTTGTAGAGGGTGTGATGCATCCTTGAGTTACCTTTCATTTAGGTTGCAACCTTTTTCCAACCCCATAATTTTCCTTTTTTTATATTTTCTTTAGATGATTTATAATTCCGCTTTACAAGGTTTCTTGATTTTTGTGCATTAAATGAATTTCCTTTCAAGTGGGATATTTATAAGTCCTTTTTTTAAATAGGTGAGGCATTCATTCGCACCAAGAACTTGGGGCGAGTGCCTATTATTGTCGTCCTTATACACACCTATAAGCATGGAGAAGTCTCCAACCCACTTGGTGTGTCCTTAGAGGCACAATGCCTAAGTCCAAACCCATTGTCACCTCGACTTGGACCTCTTCCATCTAGGCTCACTCCTAGGGAAGCCAAGGGTGGTAGACCCTATTTACTAAATGAGTTGATTAATGTGATCTAGGAGTTAATTTTAGTTTATTAAGTTAGGGGGAGACTAACCTATATGACAAGCATCAATGCAAATGCAAAGCTTAAATGACAATCAGACCTTTCCCTAAAAGGACAACTAATACTAGTGCCTAAAGATTGGGCAAAGGGGTCAATTAAGTTTGTACACAAAGAATAGATAAATGATCTAATTGCAATGAAATAAGTAGGTAAATTTACACTTGAGATAATTACAAGATGAAATAACAAATGAAATATAACACAGATAAATTACAGTGAACTTACAACAATTATACAAAAGAAACTAAAGAATGCTTAGATAACTACACAATAAAGAATTCAACTTGTGCTAATGAGCATGAGATATTCACAATAAAGAATAATAACATGGAAGCAAAAGATAACTAGTGCAGAACTTTAAGGAAACGAAATGAACTTTGAAGCAAAGCTAGCAAAATTAGAACTAGTGCACAACTTATGAAGAAGAGGAAACTCCAAGTAAATTTCCCCAAAGAGATGGTGCTCAACTCTAGGAAAGATAGCAACTTGGAAATCAAAATCCCCAATAGAAATGTGCAACTTTAGAGGTAGATATGCTTGAAATGAATGTGCCCAACTTGAAAGAAAAAGTACTTGGAAAGTAAAGATGCTAATACAGTGAATCACATGAACATGTAAATGCCTTAAACAATAAAACTTGCACAACCAAAGATAACTGGAAATTAAAGCACAAGTGTTGTGAAAGTGTTGTAGGTAATTTTTAGGATAATTTTAGAGTCTCTATTTGATTAGGGGGGATTAAATTTTGAATATGCAAGCCTAGACTATGTGTCTACCTCTTGACTTTTACCGCTTTGGCCAAAATGATTGTTGGGTGCTCAAGAAGAATGGAAAACAAGACCCTTCCCTAGCTCCACAGGTCAAACCAAAATACTTGGGTGCTCAAGCAGGGGGGACACCTAGTTCTGTGAAGTTGTCCCCGAATTAGCACCCCTTGTAGCCTCCACAAGCACCATTTTTTATGGTGAAGTTGTACCAGTTTGGGTGCCTAGTTAATGTAGATAAATTGCCTCCAAACCTAAAGCTACAAGTTGTGATTAATTCCAACTTAGAAAAATAGATTGCAAAGATTAATTCCCAACATAAGATACAAAATTACTTCCAACTTAATGAGATACTAACAAATGATTGCCAAAGGAAATATTAACAAATTAAACAAGAAAGCAAGCCTTATGATATTCCATGGGTTGTCTAAGCCAAACCTTTTTGCAAGGTGTAGGAAAAATAAATCAGTGTGTTATCACTCCGTAATTTCTCAGGCTGAGGGAGAAATTGACAGAGGTAACCACACAACCACTTTGGAGTCCCAGATCTAGCCCTCCAAGACTCAGAGAGGGCTCTCTCTGTCTGATATAGGTTTGTTTATAATAGATTTTAGGCTAGTTATAAGAGTACAGGGTTTTAATTGTGAGAAATGGAGTAAGGACTGAGAAAGGAGACCATGGGGCAATGGAGTCACCACATTAAACTATTCAAATCCTTTTCTGTAAGATGAAACTGCAGGGATAGGTAGCTAAAACACTGGATCTCTAGGCTTTGAATGGAAATCAAAATAAGAGATATGAAACAAATCAATATTCATATGGGAAACAATTAAGAATTCCCCACCTGTCTATCAGAGGAAAACATTTAAATTATCCAAAGTCAAGAAACAGAGTGTATATTCCAACGAATTCTATTCTTATTTTCTCTATTGCATAATTCAGAAAGAAAATTGATTGTGGAAACAGGAAAAACAGTTACATAAAGAAATTACACATGACCGGGGTTTTAACGCAAGAATCCTACAGTTTTTTAATTGCTTGGAGATCAAGAACATGCTCACTGTGAGCTTACATCCCAGCACTGGTACTGTTGCTTTTCTAATACTACTCCCCTATTAATATATTATAAACATAGATATAAATAATAAATACAATCCTTAGGCTCAGGAGATCAAATTCGATCATCCTAGCCGAAAATAGCAAGTAAATCCCTAAAAGATCTGAACTGAAATCTGGGTCGAATTTGCTAAGAATAGGGGTACACTCAGACATTTGTTTCTCCTCAATGGTGACACATGTGTATAAACTTAAAGAGGTTATTGTAGATGATTTTTTCCAGAGTAAAAATCTCCTTCGGTTTCTCCAGTTTCATCTCCAGCTTGCCGAAACAACTCCCACAAAATCACGATCGAAACAGGAAAAAATGGAAGCCTGAAAAATAGGGCTCAAAGATGTCTTTGATTCTCTCAGTTGCTGACACCTATATAAATTCTGTGAGAGTTTTTGTTGTTCAGCCCATTCTGAACAAAAACCTCTCTTGAATTTTGAAAATTCATCCTCGTTTGGCCGGAATCACTCTTAAAAACAGACTGGTCAAACTGGCGAAAAAAAAAACGGTTTTAATTTTTTGGGTGGGCGGTTTTGGAGGGGGAAAGTGGTATCTCGGACCCCTGAGGTGGTAAATGGTATTGGGAGGGGGGTCCGAGTTCACCACATGGTGACACCCGTCCCGTGGTAAACCACCTACTCGGACCCCTTGGTGGTGATGTGGCGTGGGGGGGAGGGTCCGAGTTGTATGAAAAAGGTAAGGGGAAGGAACTTAGGATAGTTTAAGTTCTGGTTTTAATTTTTTAATTTTTAATTTTATGTTTTGTTTTTATTATTTGTTTACGTGTTTATTTGCTTTGTTTTTGTTTTATTTTAATTTTTGTTTTTATTATTTATTATATTTTAATTAATGTTTTTTTAGTTTTAGTATTACATTTTATTTATTATGTGTCGGTTAATTTAGTTTTAGTTTTTATTTTTATTATTTAAGTTTTATTTTATTGTTTTGTGTTTTATTATATGTTTACTTTAATTTGTTTTTTAATTAATGTATTATATTATTGTTTTCTTTTTTAATTTGTTTTTAATTTATAATTAATGTTAATTTTAATAAACTAACTTAATTATACTTTATTTAATTATTAACCTTATAAACCTACTTATTAATTTAAATAAATAACTTAAATACTAATTATTAATAAATAATTAATTAATCTAATTATTTATTAATTATCTTATTAAAATAACTTTATTAGGCTAATAAGCATTAGAAAACCCCACTAACCATTTATTATTAACCTAATATTTTTTTATCCTAAGTTTCTTTATGCAGGGATGAGTGGTGGGTGAGATGTAGCCAATCGGATAAATGGACAAGGGAGTGAGTGGCGCACAGGTGGATGAAGGACGCAGAAGGGTGATGAAGGATCGAGCAAAATTGATGGAGGGGGAAATGGAATCAACCGAGCCCAACAAGCCAGATGTCTTCATCACGGGAGCAACACCAAATGAGCAGTTGAAGAATCAATTTACCTATGATTATAGGACCCCAACATAGGCTCCACCTGGGGATGGCGGCTCTTTCAGGAGGTGACAAGAACCACTGAACTCTGAACATGCAGACCAATGCTTTATTCGTTGGGCCATGGAGTCACTGCAGCTACAATATTCAAACTGGCTCAAATTTGACTGAACACTGAACTAGATACTATCAACTGCAAACTCTACTGGAAACCATACAATACTGAAAAACATGCTCAAATGACTGAGCTTATTCAAAATTGCTACCTACCCTACACTACTAATAATTTTGTTGTTCTAAATGATACAATAATGTCAGTGCAACCAGTCAAGCAACTGTATAATAACTCTGCTCTTTCAATGTTTTCAATCAATATCAGAAATAGAACTTGCATAGGCATCATGAACTGCTTTCCATCCTGATCTTCACAGCACAAAGTTCTGGGATTGTGGACAATTCCAGAAACTTTGGGAATCAATGGGTATTCTGAAAATAATAGCTCTTCCATATAGACAGCTATAGGATCATGATAAACATGACCTATCTCCTGATATTCAAATTTATCCATTTCAACTCCGTGATCTGATAATGCACATATACCATCTGTATCATTTTTCACATGTTGATTTATCTGTGGTTTTTCTAATGAATTTTGAGAAAAAAAAATTGTTGTTGAATCAAACCATAGAAATGATTGTCTAACCATGTATAGATCATAGTTTCTTTTCAACTCATGACTGGCGAATGAGAAATGATTTTGACAACACGGGTCATCCAACCGACCAACTATTGGATCCTGAAAAGACTGACAATACTGTTGCATTGATTCAAATGAAATTTCCTGACTTTCTATGTGTTTATCCTTCAACATCTATTCAAAAGTCTCCTTCAAAATTTGAAATGAATTATAACCTAATGGTATAGAATTACATTCCACTGATTCAAATTTTGCTTCGGGCTCTGAACTTTCGTCTAGGGTTTGAAACTCGAAGGGACTTGGTGAGTGCAACCCTGGGTCTAAAACATCCTCTATGTCATCAATGACATCATTCACTGATCCATCGGAAGATTTTCCTTCTTCACTATTTACAACTGGTTTAGAATTATCTCTCGGAAACTTAAAAGAAGAGAAACATAAAGGTAAAGTCTGTACACTTACCCCGAGATCTTCTGCATTTTGATCATTGTTGTCATAATTGTTATATATAGACTGATTGTCTTGCTTGAATTGCAACTGATCTTCTTCTTCCCAACAATGAAATGAAATGTCATCAAGCATACACATCATATCAGTTGATGGCTCTTCAACAAATTGAGTTGGAACTTCGTCTTTGACTATGTTGTGAATTGAATACATGAAACAATCATTATCCAATCCATGATACCAAGGATGAGTTGCGAAGTGTTTGGGGACATTGATCCTTGTCTGTTCTGGAACTATTCGAACATGTGATCTTTGAACAATAAGTTTATCTTTCCTGTTAATCGTTTGCATCATCTCTTTTACAGTGTTTGCCAGAACATCTAGTTTCACTTCTGAAGATGTCATCCGCCCCTTTTATGTTCTATCTTTCTCTTCTTCCCTTAGCTTGGACCTTTTGTTCAGCAAGTTAGCTTCCACATCCACTGCAATATTATGCATTTCTTCAAGGGTGGAAGTATTCCTTTCTCTTAATTGGAATGCCATCTTAGGATCGAAGGCATCTAGGAAATGCAAGTGAGTTGATCCTGGGGGTGGCCTTATATCAGCAGGTATTGAATGGTACACCTTATTGAACCTTGTTGAAAACTGATGTACTATCTCCCCTGGTTGTCTTTTCAAATGGTCATACTCTTTTAGGATGAGAAAAACATTTCCCATGATCACCCATCAATCTAGGAAAACTTGCATGAATTGATGGAAATTGCTAATGCTTGCAACTGGACGATTCTTAAACCAATTTTTAACTTTACCTTGCAATGATAGGGAAAACATCCCAATACATACATCATCTTCTTCCACCTCAAATAGATCAAGAAAATCCTCAAGACTTTGGATGTGCTTTTCAGCAGTGATCTTCACATTTTCTCCATCAAACCTGGGCAAATTATTGCTATAATTGGCAGGGAGGTCATGGAGAATAGAAGGTAAAACCAAAGGCTTGTATCTGTCTAGGAATTTTACAGGTATAGGAGGTAAATCAGGGGGATTATAACCATCCAGAGGTTTAGTAATAGTATGAGATAAAGCAGGAGGCTTATGTCTCACTGGGTTTTCTAAAGGTGTATCTGGGATGTGCACATGTGTATGAGTATGTACATGATCTACAACTTGGGGCTTAGTCTCTTGAGGCTCATCAATTTGCAAATGATCAATGTCAACTTCAGCAATGTACTCTTGACCAGGATCAGAATAAGATAGAACATAATTACAAATAAAATATAAAATGTCTTGAATACAATTTGAGCTTGAATGCTTGATCCTTCCAGATTGCTTTGTCATGTCGGGTTCTTCCTCCAGTGGAGTCTTTGAACTGGAACAAAGTTTATTGGAGTCGCCAGGTGAATGATTTCATCCTTCTTGTGTCTGATCACTATCCAGTATGGTCCCCATTATGTTATCACTCCGTAATTTCTCAGGCTGAGGGAGAAATGGACAGAGATAAACACAAAACCACTTTGGAGTCCCGGATCTATCCCTCCAAGACTCATAGAGGGCTCTCTCTGTCTGATATAGCTTTGTTTATAATATATTTTAGGCTAGTTATAAGAGTACAGGATTTTAATTGTGAGAAATGGAGTAAGGATCGAGAAGAGACCATGAGGCAATGGAGTCACCCCAACAAACTATTCAAATCCTTTTCTGTAAGATGAAACTGCAGGGCTAGGTAGCTAAAACACTGGATCTATGGGATTTGAATGGAAATCAAAATAAGAGATATGAAACAAATCAATATTCAGATGGGAAGCAATTAAGAATTCCCCACCTGTCTATCAGAGGAAAACATTTAAATTACCCAAAGTCAAGAAACAGAGCATATATTCCAACGAATTATGTTCTTCTTTTCTCTATTGCATAATTCAGAAAGAAAAGTGATTGTGTAAACATGGAAAACAGTTACATAAAGAAATTACACATCACCAGGGTGTTTAACACAAGAATCCTGCAGTTTTTTTATTGCTTGGAGATCAAGAACATGCTCACTGTGAGCTTACATCCCAGCACTGGTACTACTACTTTTCTAATCCTACTCCCCTATTAAACACACACACACACACACACACACACACACACACACACACACACACACACACACACACATATATATATAACAAATACAATCCTTAGGCTCAGGAGATCAAATTCGATCATCTTGGCCGAAAATAGCAAGTAAATCCCTAAAAGATTTGAACTGAAATCTGGGTTTAATTTGCTAAGAATAGGGGTACACTCAGACATTTGTTTCTCCTCAATGATGACACATGTGTATAAATTGAAAGATACTATTGTATATGAGTTTGTCCAGAGTAAAAACCTCCTTCAATTTCTCCAATTTCATCTCTAGCTCGCTGAAACAGCTCCCGCAAAATCACGACAGAAACAGGAAAAAATGGAACCCTGAAAAATAGGGCTCAAAGATGTCTTCGATTATCCCAGCTGCTGACACCTGTGTAAATTATGGGAGATATTTTGTTCTTCATCCATTCTGAACAAAAACCTCGCTCGGATTTTGAAAATTCATCCCCATTTGGCAAAATCACTCTTAGAAATACACTGGTCAAACTGGCGAAAAAAAACGGTTTTAATTTTTTGGGAGGGTTGTTTTGGAGGGGAAAAGTGGTATATCGGGGCCCCCCTGAGGTGGTAAATGGTATTGAGAGGGGGGGTCCGAGTTCAACACATGGTGACACCCGTCTCGTGGTAAACCACCTACTCGGACCCCCTTGGTGGTGATGTGATGTGAGGGGGTGGTCCGAGTTGTATAGAAAAAGTAAGGGGAGGGAACTTCCTTTTCCCAAAGAAAAGTATCTCTAAATTATATAATGGTATAAATTTTTTTACAGACACCATATTGTTTATGTCCGATACTGTGAGAGTACAATCAAACTATATTTTTCTATACTGAATAAAACAAAAGACTCCATACTGTTTACACAAAACAGCATACCAACATCAATGAAGTAAAGACTGGATAGATGCAGATTGATGAATAAAAAAGACCACAACATCTCCGAAAGACACCCCGATACTCAAGACTGCTCAATTTTCAAAGATGTTTAGATGGGTAGGTGAGATTTCTTCACCATTATGTCAATGATAGACAGTCAGTCTACCTTTGGGCTCCTTTAACGCTCACTTTGACAATACTTAGGATAGTTTATGTTTTGGTTTTAATTTTTTAATTTTATATTTTATGTTTTGTTTTTATTATTTGTTTACGTGTTTATTTGCTTTGTTTTTTATTTATTTTATTTTTTGTTTTTAGTATTTATTATATTTTAATTAATGTTTTTTTTAGTTTTAGTATTACGTTTTATTTACTATGTGTTGTTTAATTTAGTTTTAGTTTTTATTTTTATTATTTAAGTTTTATTTTAATGTTTTGTGTTTTATTATATGTTTACTTTAATTTGTTTTTAAATTAATGTATTATATTATTATTATTTTTTAAATTTGTTTTTAATTTATAATTAATGTTAATTCTAATAAACTAACCTAACTATACTTTATTTAATTATTAACCTACTTACTAATTTAAATAAATAACTTAATTACTAATTATTAAAAAATAATTAATTAATCTAATTATTTATTAGTTATCTTATTAAAATAATCTAATTAAAATAATTTTAATAGGCTATTAAGCATTAGAAAACGCCACTAACCATTTATTATTAACCTAATATTTTTTATCCTAAATTTGTTTATGTAGGGATGAGTGGTGGGCAAGATGTAGCCAATGGGATAAATGGATAAGGGTGTGAGTGGCACAGAGGTGGATGAAGGATGCAACAGGGTGATGAAGGATCAGGCGAAATGGATGGAGGGGGAAATGGAATCAACCGAGCCCAGTAAGCCAGATGTCTTCATCACGGGAGCAACACCAAATAAGCAACTTAATAATCAATTTACCTATGATTATAGGACCCCAACACAGTGCATGTAAAGAAAAGACTTGGAAAGTAAAACAATTACACCTAGCCACTCAACTTTGTCTTAAGTACAAGTGAGGCAAACAAGAAATAAATGAAATACTTTACAACTTCAACAAAGGCACAAGGAGGAGGATAAGCCTACCGATTTTGTGCCAAATTGGGTGAATAAAATAAATAACTTAAAATGAAAAACAATTAAGCCTAGCCTCTCAACCTTGCCTTAAGGACAAGTGGGACAAACAATAGATGCATAAAACAAAAAATAAACTACCTAGGCTTATGCTTTTGCATGGGTTGGCTAAGCCAAACCACTTTTCAAGGTGTAGGCATAATTAGATTACAATTGTTACAAAATAGAAATTATTGAAACTTGAGAAGAATGCAAGCCCAAGAGACTCTCTTGGGCTACTTACAATCAAGGAAATAGATGAGAGAAGAAAGGGGTTTTGTTACCCCAAGTTGGGAGGCTCTTCCTGAGTGTTCTATGGCCCCATATGAGCATCTCCTCCCCTTGTCCTAGGGAGAATCTGCAAAAATCAGCAAGCAAAAGCTTGCTGGAAATTTCTGCAAAACACTAGAAAACTTGTGAATTTTTGTTAGCTAGCAAAGCATAAATTTACATATAAAAATATGAACATGTATTTGAGTATTTAGGAACTAAATCATAACAGAAATATTCTTATGATTGAATGGAAATGACATAAATAATATCAGAAATATATTGGAGGAAATCCTTGGTTGAACAAGCAAATTTCTAGATCTGAAATTTGCTCCTTCAAACCATATGTGACCTAGAAATAAGTGTGATCTTGCTACAAAACAACAAGGAGGTGATTAGATTAATAGAAAATGCAAAATACTTTTCTATTTCAAATAAACTAACTCATAAAACCTACAACAATACTACCATGAGTTTTTGCAAGCAAAATACTTTGCTTGGATCTCCTAGATTAGATTATAGAAGTAAGAAATATATAAGAAAAGAAGGCGGAAATATCACCTCACACAAAAGAACATGGAGACCACCAAGAAGAATCTTAATGTGCCATGAAATAACCTCCAAAGCTTCCTTTTATTAATGGCAAAATATTGTTGCAAATATTTGCAGCAAGATTTACAAGAAGAAATGAGAAAGGAGAAAGAGAGAGGAGTGGGATAGATTTGGGCATCATAAGTTTGCTCTGAGAATCAATGTAAAATGAGGGAGGGGTGAGAATTATTTTATACCTGGGAGGCAAGAGAGACCCCTCTTGTATGAGCTCCAAGTGTCACTAAAGCAAGGGAAAAGATCATCTCAAGGAGGGGTGCACTTTTAGGGTTTTGGTAATGCCGGAGTTTGAGAGTTGAGTGTGGTGAGGGGGAAATTACCTTTGATCTTACCCAACCATCAAGTTAGAGCCTTAGGAGGGCGCACTTATGGTATTAGGTTCCCTTTTTCTTTAATTTTTTACTTTGGTTAAGTTACTCACCAAGGGGGGCACAATTTTCTTAGGGAGATGATGAGTTGAGGTTGTGGCTAAGCAAGGGGGGTTGGGTTAAGTTAGAAAATCACTTATATAACTTAGGAAACCTCTCCCACTCTTTCTCGTGAATTTCTACTCATTTTACAATTGTTGGCATTTTTACTTAGCCAAATTACAACAATTAAACACTGACCAAAGACTAACTTGGAATCCTCAGGGACAATGACCTAGAAAAACTTGTCCAATTGAGTTGAAACTTGGTCCAAGTGTGTAGGGGTATCATGCCATTTCTTTTGAGTACTCACAACCCTATCAAAATCATGTACGGACACATTTTTACATTTTTACATCAATTTTAATTAAAATTACCATTAACTAGGTAATTTTAATAAATAAATAAAAAAAACTACTTAGACTCGACGAAATTCCACAAGACTCTAGGAGATGTCTAGCATGGTCATTTACAATATTCCTAGACCCTAGTCACCCATTGGGCTCAATCATTAGAACGCCTTTCACCACTTTGGAGGATTATTGTGAATGAAAAACTCAAGGGTAATTAAAACAACTGGTTAGGCCAAATTAATTATCTGAGGATAAAAAACACTCGATGAAAGGACTTCCATGATGATAAATTCCTAGGAAAATAACCTAAAATATGATCCATGCAGACTCATTACATTATTATCCCACGTAGGGGAGCGAACATTTCGATTACAAAAAGACGTACCAGGGGAAAACAATGCCTAGTAGAACCAAAAAGTCTTCAACTTTGTTGCACCATCAGGTACATGGCTTCATGGAACATGGAGTTGACCTCTAGTTGAAATAGGTGGTCAACACCTATAAAGGTAGAGCTCAAGTTGTTGGACTATGTATTTTGTGTCCCTTGTATCCCTGCCACTGCATTTTGAACATGGTTGTTTTTTTCTTTTATTTATTTGTTGATGTTGGCTGCAACAACCTCTGGGCCTTTAGCCCCTCCTTCCCATAACAGAATGAGGTTATAATCCCTTTTTGGGGTACATGTAGCTCCAAAACCCAAAAGGTGAGGATACATAGAGGAATGAAGATTAAACATGATAAAATATGGTCAAAAATAGCACGATGACCCATCAAGAAGGACCCCCAATAACACTCCTTTCCTTGGGGATGACAAACTTACTAGGAACCCCAGGACAATCACCAAGGTGAAAAATGGTAAAAATAATAAATTTTGAGCAAACATCTCATAATCAGAACGAAACCTTTTAAACTTATATGAATGCCCCAAGTATTAAAATGACACTTACAATGCAACTTAACTAGTTACCTCATGAAGCAAGACATGTCGCCCTATATGGATCAAGTCAGTGTGGTGGACATTGCTTTATTTCTGCTGATGATGGTGAAGCATGGTGAATAAGAGGGGCTCTGTGAGTTGTGTTATCCATCCAAATCTCGACCCTCCATGTCTTCAACCTCCAGGTCTCTAGACATCATCCCCTTAGTTACCCCTTTGATGGGGGGTAACATTTGGCTCCTACATGGGGACATGTGCTCGTCGTAGAGCACATAAGAACCTCATTATATCATGGTATGACCTGTCCCTACACACACTCAAGAAAAATGTTAAATTCAAAGGGTTGTGTAACTCACCCCCTTATTCATATGTAAAAAATGATGACTACATAATCTTAAGCATAACTTGAAAATAAATAAAAAAAATTGACATTTTTATTCCAGCATATCAATATGAGTATGCAAATCACACAAATTTAACACAACAACATGAAGGGATGCAAGAATAACAATTTGTAAATCAAGCATATGTATGCATATTAAGCAAATACAACTACACTACCATGACATGCATATGCAAATATGATACAATGCGATGGAAGATACAAAACACATTCCTACTTATGTGGGGCCTGAATCCCGTAGATGTCAGGTGAAATAATAGAACCAATGAAACCACCTAAGTATCTAATCAAACCGCCTTCCCATGTGCTTAATTATAAAGCATGTCAAAGACAATTTAAGCATGACATGATCATAATCATAAATAAATATATAATCAATCATAAAATGCAACTTATGAAGGTGGGAGGGTGGGCCAAAATCATGTTGAAAATGGTATCCACGAGCTTGATCAATCCATCTATGAATAAGACTACCACATATATATGACAACTCATCTCCATCCTCACTTAGAAAAGCACTCCTCCTTGAAGACTATGCGAAGATGAGAGATCCAAAGAAAACCCCATGATTTCCCAGAGAAAAAGATATGAGATAAGGGACAAAGTCAAGTCTAAAGAAAAGATATTTCTCCATACTCAAAACATGTTGCCTCCTCATCTACAAATCCCTGCAAAAATACCCAAGATGAAAACACTATTTCTTTGAAGTGTGAGTCTCTGATTTTTCCGGGATGGCCATAGCCTTTTGTCCATCAAAATTTGAGGATGAAGGTAATTGAAAACATTCATCATATAACAAATATGAGTGCTCAGAAAGATATGCATCACAAATCCCAAGGTGTGATTGAAAATCATCATGAGTATACTACGACAAGTCATCCTTGGTTGGATGAGACGATTCTGTATTCATATCATCATCAAGCTGCTAAATACCTAGATCATCCAAATATGAAGACCAGTTCTACGAAGATGACAACTCAACACTCTTCATTTGAAAACTAACCTCGGTGTCGTAAATGGGTTCTTCATCAAAAATCAAAACAACATCCATCTCATCTATGTCTCCCAACACATATGAAATCATCGATGTGGTCATCAACTATGTCTGAGAGGTCTTCCACGAAATCATTTTTATTCTTGAGCATTTCATCATTTTCATGTGCAAGAGGAACGATAGGTTGAACGAATTCATCTTCACTAAGTGGGAGAATGGGTAGGAATGTCTCATCTGGATTCACAACATGCTACACTTCTTCGGAGCGTTTCTCTTTCTCTGGGAAGCTTTCTTCATGGACATGTTCTTCAAGTGCTTCTTCATCACTAGCGGCTTGATTTTCAACGAGAGGTACTTCATCTGATGGTTCTTCAAAGTCCTCATCTAAAATTTCCATGGAGAGGTGGGATCGTACCTCAAGGTATTCATCAGTATTTTGTTCCTACTCTTTTGGATCACCCCATTCTTCTTTGGCTATGTCGAGCTCTAATATTTCCTTTGGTATAAATGGTCAACCCTGTCTTGGAGAGATTTTCTTGTTGTTGTGTTTCTCTGTCACAATATCACATAATGATTTCACTGCATAATAAGATTCAGTGAGTTCCCATGCTAATGATTTAGTAGGATTCTCTTGGTAGGTGATAAAAATAGTGTCAAATCTTTCTCATCTTTGTGCACAAAGTTTAATGAAGAAGTGTGCATCATCACATCTTGTAGCCAATTGTCTGCAATATTTCTGATCTTCTTCAATATTGTCTTTGAAAACCTTGTCATCAAGGATATCAACCAAATCATTCTCAATGGTCTTTAATTTTTTATAAATTTCCTCAGCTTCTTGTTCCTCGATTTTCATGATGCAAAAATGCTTGATCAAATCCCACTGCTTCTTATCTAAAGACAACAAGAATAGTTTCATCTGAACATCATCCTGGATCACGTCATGCCAACCAATGTATTCGGTAAATTTGACAACATGTGCAATGATCGAAAATGGATCACCATCAAATTTTGGGATATCATATCACCACCTGGAGGGTATTCAGTTGGATATAAATACACTTCCATGATACATCAATGGAGTCACCAGATGAGCTTATGTGAAGCTCATCAAAAGTTAAGGGTAACTTCCCTCAAATGGAGTCACCAGGCAAGCTAGAGATAAAGGCTTTGGGGTAGACTTTCCAAATGTTGTTATGGGATCAGAAAGGATTCAAAATCCTCTCTGGCAACGATGCCAAAAAAATTATCGCACAAAGTGTTGTTGGGGAAAAGCCAACCACAAGCAACAAATGTGAGACACAACTGGGAGTAA
This sequence comes from Picea engelmannii, assembly GCA_009831015.1. NCBI lineage: Eukaryota > Viridiplantae > Streptophyta > Pinopsida > Pinales > Pinaceae > Picea > Picea engelmannii. The sequence continues at coordinate 157,773 of ML787172.1, forward strand.
GAACCATTGTCATCTTAGCAATTACTCCCCTCGTTTTAGTGATATATGATTAAACCAAAAGGGAGGGCTTCCCGAGTGACTTTGGGGGAATAGAGGTAGCAAGAAAATGGTTTAGAAAGGGTCCCTCCTTTGGTCACTAGACTAGAGTGCTTAAGGTTTGAAGAGTGATGACTTTGGTGAAGGAAAGAGAGAAGTTGATCAAAAAATTGCAAAACCAATGTTAGAAAAAATATCCCAAGACCAAAGATCATGAAAATAAACCACCAAACACTAAGGGAAACAACAAGAAACCTTGTCGCAAAATTTGCAATAGACTGTAAATTATACTAGCAAAAAGTAGATGTTAAAAACTGCAATATATCACTGTCAAAATCTGCATTAAATGATGGGAAATGAAAGCTTGCAAGCAATAGACAATATTCCAATGATTAAACCACAATTTTGACAGTTGAATGGGATGCCAAGTGTTATCAGATAATTTATAACATTCCTAGATGGTTGTAGCAAGCATTTTCTACAACAACAAGACCACATAAACTAAACAATAAATGTGTTAATTTATATCCCTTAACAAGTAGATTGATTCGCAACATTCAAGCACATTTTTTTGCGGTGAAAAAAGTAAGTAAACAAGAGTAAGAGAGATTTTTCTGCAACCCTAATGGTTGTAGCTAATTTATTATTACCATAGTAATAATAATCCAAGGAATCAATACATTTTAGCATGAAAATATAGCCTAGAGTCCGAGTGTAACACCCTGTTTCCCCCAGTCTGTAAAAATAACTATACTGGCCAAGTATTGTGGAAAACTCAGAAATGTGAATGTGTGAGGTGAATGGACCTTGTGAAAAAGGTTAATGAATGTAAATAATATTATGAATATATATATATATATA
>ML787172.1:167838-198925 GCA_009831015.1 Picea engelmannii
TCAGGAGAATTGTTCCTGTGTTTTTCCTACCTGATGCCTTGGATAGATTTCCTCACAAAGGCACCCTTTCGATACCACTTCCTTACTTTCAAGAAGACCTTCCAGTCTGGTCTTCAAAACCTGGTGTAAATTACCTGAGGGCCTGAAGGAGGATGTTATAGTTTAAGTCTTAATCTCTTGCACGAGGGAGAATGGTCCTCGTAGATCCCAACATTTTCACATTTCGGTACCCGGAGTACCCAAGGGCGAGTCCCCTTGCACTCACAAGTCTCGAAACCCCGACTTACGAAATCCCGAAATGACAGCATGTGGATAAGTATCGAGCAATGAACGAGATTCTATCAGAAGATTTGCGGTCAGTCATGACTGTTAGATTGGAGGAAGAAACAAGGGTGTTAAATGCCTCAACCTCTTTCTTTTATCTTCGTGAGTAGCGAAGAAATCGGACCATAGATCCAAAGATCCGTGAAAGTACCTCAACCGTTCATTCATAAGGGCACGTGGCGGTCGGTAAGCGTTTCGGCATTTCGGCACCCGGGGAATCAAAGGGAAAGAATCTTGGTCATCACGAGTCGCAAAATCTCGACAACCGAAACCCCGAAATAGTTTAAAGTGTTCATAAGTATCGATTGACGGACGAGATCCTGTCGAAAGATCTAAGGTCAATCATGGTCGTTAGATTGGAGGAAGAAACGAGGGCGTTAATGCCTCAACCCCTCCCCTTTTATCTTCGTAAGTAGCGAAGGAATCGGGACCATAGATCCCTAGGGTTCATGGAGGTATCTGGACTGTCTGTTTATAAGACACATGGCGGTCGGTAAGCGTTTCAACTTTTCGGCACCCGGGAGATCAGAGGGTAAGAACCCTTGTCCTCACAACTCCTGAAATCCCGATATGCGAAAACCCGAAATAACAGCGTATGTCTAAATCTCGATATTTCAGCATTTTGGCATTCGAAATAACCTAAGTGCGAGTTTCTTTGTACTCGCCAATCCTGAAATCTCGATTAGCGAAATCCCGAAATGGTCTAACATGGATTTGAATCCCGATATTTTGGTGTTTCAGAATCCAGAATATCCAAGGGTGAAGTCCCTTGTACTCGCAACTCCCGAAATCCTGACTTGCGATATCCTAAAAGATAGAGTGTGGAAAATTTATCATATTTCGGTATTTCGGCACCTGGGGTACCTAAGTGCGGGCCCCACATGTTCGCCAGTCTCGAAACCCCCGACTCATGAAATCCTGATGGATGAATTCCCGAAATAGTGAAGCGTGTTAAAGCTTGGCACTTTCATAGTTTCAGCTCCCGAGAAACCTAAGTGCGAGACCTCCTGTCGTCGCATATCCCAAAATCCCGATGGCAGAAACCCCGAAACAGGGAATCACGTTTAGAGTTAAGGTTTCAGAGTTTCGACTCCCAGGAAACCTAAGTGCGAGACTTCCTATCGTCGCATATCCCAAATTCCCGATGGAGGAAATTTCGAAACAGGGAAGCATGTTTAGAGTTAGTATTTCGAAGTTTCAACTCCTAGGAAACCTTAGTGCGAGACCTCCTGTCGTCGCATATCCCGAAATCCCGACTTGTGAAACCCTGAAGTATGAAACCCCGAAATGAGTATAGAGCAACTAGAATTAATGTTTTGGTGTTTCGGCACCCGGGACATCTACAGGCAAGTGCCTTGTCCTCGCATATCACAAAATCCCGATAGTCGAAGTCCCAAAATGGATTAGCACACATGGCTTTGGTGTTTCGGCTTTTCGATGCCCAGGATTCCCAAAGGTCAGTTTTCCTCATGTTCGCTAGCCGTGAAATTCTGATGGATGAAACCCCGAAATGAAAAAGGAAATACATGTATCGCGATTTCCTGAGTCACGAAAGCCGACGAGCACCTCTCTGGTAAAACCTGTGGTCATAGTTGCCGATCATATGAGTATGGATAAGGGATGGCAGGGTTTGTATCAAGTCCCGTAGGGACTCGGGGAATTCTGTTCATCAGAGAAAAGATGAAAAAGGCCGAAAAATTTTGGATTCCGTAGTGGGTGTGTTACATCAAGCAATTTATCTAAAAAGTTAAAGATCACAATAGAGAAATTTTCACGTTTCTCAATGCAAAATTTAATTTCTCCAATGTAACTAGTGCCTTTTGTTAGAAAAATAGGATCGTGGAGCAAGAAAATAAAAACAAATGCGGAAACAAAAACACAAAAGATACATAATACAATAGAGCCACAAATATACGTGGTTCACCATATGTTTGCTACGTCCACTAGAGAAATCGTCAGGTCCTTCCTTTTTATTATCCAACAAATGAAGGGATACAACCAACAACACACCTATTATAACTTCCTCTTCTTTCTCTCATAGTATCTTCTCTCATAATACAATATTCGCAATGATGCATAGCCGCAATACATTTCCCTCATAAAAGAGGGTTTGCTTCTAGGGAAAAAAACCCTAACATAATTTCTAATGTCAGATCTACGACCTTATAATGAACGGTCCATATTTCATATGAAATTACAATATACATTTACTAAGAAATTTTTCCTTCGAGGGAGGGGTGTACAGTCTTCATGGGGTATAAACACAGCTGAAAATAAAGGCCTATGAAAAAGGAAGATAATCAAGCTCCACAACTAACAATCTCCCACTTGGAGACTGATCACAACAACTCCATTGTTGTTGTACCAGTTGGACTAACTCCACCTTGGACCTGGAAAATTTCTCATCTTCACCTTCATGCTTGAAGACCAACTAAAACTGAGCAGGAACTCAGTTTCTCCCCGGTTACTCCCTTTGTTAACATGTCTGCAGGATTCTAGCTAGTGTGTATCTTTTCCAACTTCAAATGTCCATCTTCCAAGACGGATCATATGAAATGGTACCTGAGTTGTATATGGTTATTCTTCGAATAAAAGGATGAGTTCTTTGCAAGATGAATGCCACTCTCGTTGTCATAGTACAACATGTTATTCTCTTGCTTCTTTCCCAATTCCTCCATAAACCTCTATAACCAAATCATCTCTTTACTAGCCTCTGTAGCACCAACATACTCTGCCTCTATTGTTGAAAGTAAAACAACATTTTGCAGTTTCAAAATCCAACTTATTGTTGTTCCACCTATAGTAAAAACATACCCTGTGGTTGCCGCATATAAGTCTCTTCCTCCAAATCCCCATGGAGAAAAGTTGTATTTACATCTAACTATTCAAGATGTAAATCTTCTACTACCACAAGACTTAAAATAGTCCTAAATGAAGTGATTTTAACAACAAGAGAAAATATTTCATCAGAATATATACCTTTCTTTCGTGCAAAACCCTTTACAACAAGTCTATCCTTGTACCACTTTTTTCCTCCATCTTCTTCCTTCGACTTGTAAACCCATTTATTCTGCAATGCTCTTTTTCCTACAGGCAACTTAACCAAATCCCCTGTCTGGTTTTTTACTAGGGAATCCATTTCCTCTTTCATGCCTTGCTCCCACTTCTTTTTAGTGTCTACCTGCATTGCATCTTCATAACATTCTAGTTCACCGGAATCAGTCAACAATAACCAATAAAATGAAGGAGAGTATCGTTTAGGGGATCTACTTAACCTAGTAGATCTTCTAACAACACTTGTAGGAGTTTGAGGTACCTGTTGATCCTGTTGTTGTACATTTTGATTTTCTAGTACCTTTGGAATTTCTTTTTCTGTGATCTCATCAAGCACTGTGTATTCTAGTTTTTCTTTTTCTTGTTTCTTTCCCTGCAACTGATCTTTGTACATGACCTTCTCATTGAATATGAAATTTCTACTCCTAATGATTTTGTGATTTTCATAATCCCATAAGCGATAACAAAAATCATTAACACTGTATCCAATAAAGGTACACTTCTTGGATTTTGCTTCAAACTTTGTTCTATTTTCTTTATCAATATGGACAAATGCTTCACAACCAAAAGTCTTCATTGGCACAGGGGCAGACCCAGGGTTCAACGCTTCAACAGTGCACCAAAAAAATCCTAACTACCAACCCTTTCGGCAACACTTGCGAAGCAGGCGAAGTCTCACTTGAAGTAGAGGCAGGGGGGGTTACAAGACTCAGGTGTCTGTAACCAAGTTGGGACACATATCTGTGATTACAGTACTTTGGAGAATAATCTAACAACACTTAGGAGGCGATATGCATTAGTTAATTATATTCATTAACATCGCAAAATAAACCCTTAGACAGATCGGCGTAGTAATAACGAAGGATAAACACTTCTACTACTTAGCACAGACTTAGATCTAACATTCATTCATCTAGCACAAGTAAAGCACTAAGAAACATCAGATCTATCCATCATACATAATAACAAAATCACTAAGAAGATAATGGAAAACACAACATAACACATGAGAGACACAAGATATACGTGGTTCACCTCAGTGTGGGGCTACGTCCACCAACTGCTTCATCTCTTCTATTATTCTTCAAACTCTTACATTCCTCTACTCCTATGCACTAAGCCACAGAGCCAAAATTCGCATCAGACAAGAGATATGCGCACTGAGCACCAGATCCTCGTTCCCAAAATTAGGTCAAGACACTAAGCCAAATCCTTTATCAAACACAGAGCCTTGCATACACATTTTGTTTGCACAAAGCACTTAGAACTACTTGCACATAGCCTCACAAGCTATTGACTCTTATGTCGCTCTCCTACAATACATTCTTGCACTTATTTATACTTTTACAATAAGGCCTAATCATGGGTAAACCCCATGGGCCGACATCCCATAACCCATAACAAAAACCCTAAGGAGCCTGTGTTGGGTCCACAAAGCCCACAACACAAGTGAGATCCGCGATCTCAGCTCCTCCTGGGCGATCCTTCCTTGATCACTGCATCAAATTCCAAAAAGTGGTCAAACCTGACCAAGATTTCCTCAAAACTTGGTCGAGGGCCAACAGGTCCCCAACACTCACTTATGACTCATTCTGAGTCACTCAAGTATGGGCAACGTTGCTTCAAAGGCCTCGAGCTTCGCTCAAGCTACCTCAACTTACTACTTCTCCTGAGCCTCCTGCTCAACTAGCTCTTGGATCATCTGCTCTATAACAGGCCCTTCCAGGCGTTGTTTTGTTGTCGCAACCACTTGGTGTAATTGTGAACCTTGTCCTTCAATCTCTTCAAACACCTTGCAGTCTTCATCCTACACAGGTTGTAGCTTCTGTGTGACTTCCATTACTCTGCCCTAGATGGTAGTAATTTGTTGTTGTACCATGTGTTGTTCCTGTGATCTATTCATTCTTTCTACTGCAGTGAGTAGCTTCATCTTTGTCTGCATGGTGTATGCCTGTTGTTGCACCTCCTATAGCTATGCTTCCAACTTCCTTATCTATGGATCTTCTGTGAGGCATTCATAAGTCTGTGTGCTTATATCACTCAGTTGTTTGCATTCTGAGGCGAGGGCCCTGATTCTTACAACTACATTCTTGGTGGCTTCCTCCCTCTGATTGCGCAGTTCCTGCGGAGTGCTCGGTACTGCTTGGATCTCCAACTCTATTATCCTCGCTTGAAGCTGATGGATGGCCTCAGCGAGCTTCACCACTTGAACCTCGACTGAATCATGTTCCTTCTGTGCCAAGCCTAGCATAGAGCGAAGTGCTTTATTCACCACTTCTTTGACCGTAGTCTGATCTACGAGCAGTTGGTCCTTTTCTCTCTATATCTTTGCTTTGTCCTCCTCGAGCATCACCCATAACTCATCTCTCTCATTTTCATAGGTGGTTGCACAGTACCGCACAACCCATAGTTACTCTGAGACTTCCTCTTTCTCTTGCTTCAAGGCTTCTATAGCCTTCTCCTTTTCTTCTTGGACTTTCTAAAGTCGAGCCTCTGACACATCTACAAGTCTTCTTAATTGAGCGGTCTCATCCCCCAATTCTACAACCTGTGACGAAGAAGGCACGGTAGGTACTGCGTGGCTCAAATGAATAACTTGTTGTATTTCCTCTAGCTCCTTCTTGACCCTTTCATACAGCTCTTCCTGCTTTGCTCCATATCTCTACAAGATATCTTTGAACACATCCTCCATGGCTCCGTCGACTAGACTGATATCATCCTTTGTGAGTGTGGCCTCCATTTGGGGTTTGTTAGCATGTGTCTTCTTTCTTGCCAAAAATTTCTACGAAGAAACCTTCCTCTTCTGCGGAGTTGTTTTTTTGGTACGGGGGTCTTTTGGCGATGTAGCTTTGCCTTCTCCTCGCTTTTCTCCTTCATCCCCTCCTCCTTCTCCATTTACTTCATCTCCTCCTCCTTCTAGCGAGCCGGATCCACTTCCATCAGAAGCATTGTCCTCCTCGTCAGTCTCTATATTCTGAACTTCCTCCTTTTTCTTCTTCTTCTTCGCACTTGACTATCTTACATGCTAGACCCAGGTGATGAGGGGGATTCCTATAATGTCAGCGTCGAATAATTCTGCATCATCAACTGGTACAAGGAAATCCTCTAGCCACTCCTTCGTTATCTGCTCCATATCTTCATCTGTCAGCTTGTAATAGGGTTGTAACTCTTCCTTGCTCTCATCTCTGCGCATAGTCATATAGATAAAATGTCGATCTTTGCGAAACTTAGCTAGGAGTCTGTACTGGTGCAAGGTGCACAGTGTCATACACGGGAATGACTCTATGGTAACCTTCAATTGCTAATAATAGGAATGGAACATATCATTCAAATTTCATTGCTTCGACATGTCGTTGGTGTACCACAAGGTAGAGACCTAGCGGCCAATGACTCATATGGTTCGATCTCTGGGAAGGTGGCTCCTTCTGACATTTTCCAAGCGACAAAGCAATCAATATGAGCAACTAGCTAAAGTGGAACCCTTATCCCTAATCATGAGCTTTGCAGTAGTCTTTCTCGAGCTCATTGACGAGGTAACTCACCCAATTCATCTGCATTCCCTCCACGCATTTTCCTGCGAGGTCCACCACGAACCCGGTGACCTATGTGGGACAGTTCTTTCTTACAATATTGTTAGCTATGAGTTGGCAAGCGAGGTACACTATGCCATCTTGGATAGAGGCTACCTTGTAGCCTCACTTTCCTTTTTCAACTTCACCATAAGCCTCCTTGATGCGCTATGACAGGGAGCGATCTGAGGCCTTCACTGGGTAAAACTGTCGAGGGTTGGTTCCCTGCATGCTCAATCATGTAATAAAGTGGATCAGCATCGGATCCACAGTAATCCGTCAGTCAAACCACAAATATCTTCCATGGTAGCATCACAAGAGGAGTTTAACGCAAGAGTTAACCTCCTTATGACGACCAAAATGGGGAATCTTCATCACATTGAGCATCGTGGACTGAGCAAGTTCCTTAATGCATGGCTGGGAGACCAGGCAAGGCTTCTTCCCAGTAGTCTTCATCAAATATCTATGGGGTGTGAGCATAGCATAGTTCTTTCTATCCCACAGGTTGAATTCAATGTTCTTCAGTAGCGGTATCTATCCCAACTGACTCTTGATTACGCGTATTCCCTTCGGTATGTACGCAATGATCAAAATGTATTCATAGTCGTGTGGAATTTTTTCGTGCTTAACCATGCCAGCCAAAGGCAGGATATACTCTGGTAATATCGACAGGATTTGCTTCACATTAGCCAGATTGCCTTGATTCTTACTTCGATGCTCAGTCGCGGGGTTGACACAGCCCGAGCGATGTCTAGTCGAAGGGAAATCCTACGGTCCCCTAGTCGACGACACCTATACTCCTTCATACATAGCTTTATCAGCCATAAAAAATTTAAGAGCCTCCTTAACGGACTTCTCTAACTCAGTTCGTTCGCCCAACAATCTCACTGTTAACAGATAGGTCGGGGTAGGCGACCGGACAAGCAGGGTAAACAAATAGACATCAACATCTTAGTTTCTGATAACACAAACCGACACACAATCAATTCTCTGTTAGCGTTGTTAATCACGGGTGGCAAAAAGTGGTCACGACGCAGCGTCCGACGGGTTAAATAAGCGAGCGTCGTAATAGATTCTTCCAATGGGCAGGAATGCTTCCATCAATGCAAATCTGTCCATTATGGCGTGGTCTAAACATCCCAAACACGGTCCATCCACCCATAAATGTGTTTCCTAGCCGTTCTGGAGCGTCGTTCTAATGGTCGGGGCGACTCCAACAGTCATATAGCTTCGCTAGGGCGAAGTCCCATTCTGCGCGATTCTGCTGTTTCGGTGAGGTTCGAGTTCTACAAAGTTGCCTTCTACTAATTCTTCCATTTGTTCTTTGTAGCTTCCTGTAGTTTTTCTAACTTGGATTTCTTCTTACTGATCTTTCTTGCCTTCTTTCCTATGATCTGAGTCTCTCTAACTATTTCTCGATTCCTCTTTCCATTCTTATCTTCTCCTAGTGTAGTGACTTCAAACTGTTGATGTGCTCTCAGAGGGTTCGAAGTTAATACCCCTTCTCTTATTAATTCCAGGGTGGGTATTCTTCTTTCTTGCATGGATAGGTCCTTCAAACCTTCTTGTGTTCTTTCGACTTCGACAGCTAATTCTCTTGCATTCTATTGCTTTGACTTAACTTCTCGTTCTTCTATCAATCGATCTATTTTTCTATCTATGAAATCCCTTAGTTCTTGCTTTTTCTTTTCTGTAGATTCTTCCTCTGCTTTCCTTCTGATCTGATCCTCCTCAATCCAAGTCTTTCCTAATAAAAGAGGGAAAGGGGCGTTGTTCTCAACAAACTTAATGACTTCAAAATCCTCTTCAGACGATGTTTCATGAATAATAACAGGTACATTAGTAACTCTTCCACATAAGGTTATCATCTTTCCTTTGAACAAGCCTATCCTTCCCAGGTACCATAGTAGGCTTTCCCAAAATTTCTCAAGTGCCTTTTGTCATAATATTTACCTGTGTTTCCTCATCCAAGATACAGTCTATGTCGAAGTCTCCTATTCTTGCATTTATGCGTTGTTTGTCTTTCAATATCTCTGGTAAACTGGCATCTTTGTGAACATTCATCGTTTCTTTCAACTGGGATAAGATAGTCTGAGCTTTCTCTGATTATTTCTCTTGATGATTCTCTAACATACTCTTATTCTCTTGACTTTCTTCATAGTTTTATTGTCTCATGTTCATTCATTCGACTCTAGCAATCATTCTTGGACAATCCTCAACCTCATGACCAACAATTTTACAACAATGACAAATAGGACCTGTACCAGGGAATTCCCTAGCAAGATGTCCTGATCTTCTACAGTTATAACATAGTTTCAATCCTCTCTTTCTTTTATATGTTCCCCAACTTCTCCTATACTGTGCACTAGGATCACGGTGATGGACCTGCAATCTGCAAAAATTCTTTATAGGTTCCTGCATCCACTTATTAATCCAAAAATTATTTCTATGCATAGGAATAACATATATTTCTTTATTTCTATCATATTTATTCAGATCAATTCTTTATTCTAACTGTGCCCTAACCTTTAGATTAGGACAAAATCTATCAAACATACCTAGGTTCATGCTTTCGAAACAAAAAATTTCACTTATCTTACTCTTATCAAAGCACAAAGCTTTACCTGTTTTAAGATCTTACCTCTTTTCTTCAGATTGGATTTCTTTCTTAGCACACAACTTCACAAGTCAAGTAGAGTATTGCACAGAAGTAGATCTACGCATAGAGCTTCTCTTTTATTTACTTTAGTTCCCAACAATCACAGTTTCAGGTCCCAGCAATGAAACCATTTGTTGGCACAGGGGCAAACCCAGGGTTCAACGCTTCAACAACGCACCAACAAAACCCTAACTACTGGCCCTTTCAGCAACACCTGTGAAGCATGCGAAGTCTCACCTAAGGTAGAGGCAGGGGAGGTTACAGGACTCAGGTTTCTGTAACCAAGATGGGACACAAATATGTGATTACAGTACTTCGCATAACAACCTAACAACACTTAGAAGGTGATATGCATTAGTTCATTAGCTTCATTAACATCGCAGAATAAACCCTAAGACAGATCGGTGCAGCAATAACGAAGGATAAACACTTCTACTACTTAGCATGTAACATAGAGTTAGATCTAACATTCATTCATCTAGCACAAGTAAAGCACTAAGAAACATCATATCTATCCATCATACATAATAACAAAAGCACTAAGAAGATAATGACAAACAGAACATAGCACATCAGAGACACAAGATATATGTGGTTCACCCCAGTGTGGGGTTACGTTCACCAACTGCTTCATCTCTTATATTATTCTTCAATCTCTTACATTCATCTGCTCCTGTGCACTGAGCCACAAAGCCAAACTTCGCATCGGATAGGAGATCTGGACACTGAGCACCAGATCCTCCTTCCCAAAACTAGGTCAAGACACAGAGCCAGCTCCTCTATCAAGGCACAGAGCCAACTCCTCTATCAAGCACTTAGCCTCACAAGCTATTGACTCTTACGTCGCTCTCCTACAATACATTCTTGCACTTATTTATACTTTTACAATAAGGCCTAATCATGGATAAACCCCATGGGAAGAAATCCCATAACCCATTACAAAAACCCTAAGGATCCCCTGTTGGGTCCAAAAAGCCCGCAAGACAAGTGAGATCCGCGATCTCAGCTCCACCTGGGTGATCCTTCCTCGATCACTGCGTCGAAGTCCAAAAAGTGGTCAAACCTAACCAAGATTTCCTCAAAACTTGGTCGAGGGCCAACAGTCTTCCAAAAAGAATAGTTCACCTTTTTACCTGTCCATGCATCCTCTGGAATTACACCATCCAAAGAGCTTAAAGGTCCTATGTTTATTAATTAAATAGCAGTATCTACAACATATTCCCAGAACTATATGGGCAAACCAACATGCAATCTCATACTCCTTGCACGCTCCATGATTGTCCTGTTCATCCTTTCTAACACACCATTTTTTTGTGGTGTTCCTGGAACTGTCTTCTCTCTACGATCCCATGGTATGAACAGTAATCATCAAACTCCTTGCTATGATATTCACCTCCATTGTCTGATTTGAGACACTTCAACCTTTTTCCTGTGTCATTCTCAACCAAAGCTTTCCATTTCTTAAAAGTATCAAAAACATCATATTTTTGTCGAATGCAATAAGCCCAAGTTTTTCTAGTTGCATCATTAATAAAAGTAACATAATAGCGAGAGCCACTAAGAGATGATACTTGAGCAGGTTCCCATACATCTGTATGCATAATCTCTAACCTTTCACTCTTCTTTTCTTCTCCGACTATGAGAAATCTGACTCTCTTTTGTTTTCCATAAACACAATGCTCACAGAAATCCAAATCAATTTGTTTAAGATCTAGCAACAAATTTCTTTTGTGAAGTATTTGCATCCCCTTCTCACTCATGTGTCCAAGTCTATGATGCCATAGTGATGTATCCACTCTTGTAGAAGCTAAAGAGATAGAAGAGTCAGTATTACCAATACATAAATAGAATGTACCTACCTTCTCTCCTTTTTCTATCACCAGTGATCCTTTGGTGACCTTCCAGACCTGATCTGTAAATATGGATATACATCCTTCACTTTTCAACCGCCCTGTTGAAATTATATTTTTCCTTAGATATGGAACATGTCTTACCTCTTTCAACAACCATTGGTTTCCATTCCTTTGCTTTATTTTCACCTTTCCCATTCCAACAATTTTGCATGGTGCATCATCACCCAAATGAACCTGTCCAAAATCACCTTGAACATAATCTTGAAAATGTTTCGTATGGAGTGTGGCATGAAATAAAGCCCTTGAATCTACTACCCAAGACTCAGAAATATTATCTACAAAAAGAATCAAAGCATCTTCTAACACATGACTTGTTACATTTTCTTCCTGATTTTTCTTATGTTGTCCATCTCTTTGTTTCTTTGGAGCTATGCAGTCTTTCTTCAAATGTCCTTTCTTCCCACAATTCCAACACTCTATCTTTCCCAATATGGATTTTGATCTGCCCTAACTAGAATTCCCATGGTTCCCTGAGCCCTTTCCTCTATCCTTTTATCTTCCCATGTTCTCCATGTTTAATGCATTACCTGATGTCTCACCTGTGTTTTTCTGTTGCATTTCCTCACTAAGGATAACACCAACAACATCATCAAATTTTAAAGTGTTTGAACCAGAGACAGATTTACTTACATCCATGACCAAGCCATTCCAACTTTCTAGCAATGATCACAAGATTAGAAGACACCTGACCTCATCAGCACAGTCCACTTTTATAGAACTTAGTTGATTAGTAGCCATATTAAATTCATTTAAATGATCTGCAACAGACCCACCCTTTGGCATATTCATATTAAATAATCTCTTCATTAGAAATACCTTATTATACGCAGATGGATTTTCATACAGTTTAGCCAATGCGTCCATCAGCTCCTTTGCTGTCTTTTCTTTCAAAATATTGAAATCCATTGACGTTGTCAGGCTCAACTGTATCGTTCCTAGTGCCTTTCTGTCAAGAACCTCCCATTCTTCATCCTTCATGGTCATCGGCTTCTTTGTTATTCCACCCAATGGTAGGAATAGATCCTTATGATATAAATAATATTCCATCTATATCTTCCATAACTGGTAATTTTGGTCGTTAAATTTCTTGACCATAAACTTTCCATCTTCCGTCATTGCTCCCACTCGAACCAGGAACCCTCTTTTCCTGCAAGTTACCTTTCGCTATGATACCAGTTGTTAGAAAAACAGGATCACGGAGCAATAAAATAAAAACAAATGTGGAAATAAAAACAGAGAAGATACACAATACAATAGAGACACAGATATACGTGGTTCACCCAGTGTGGGTTACGTCTGTTATCACTCCAAGAAACCCTTTGTGGTTGTAGACCAAAGGTGCTTGGTAACTTAAGAATATGATATGTAGGTGTGCTTGGAACAATGGGATAACTCAATGATTAATGTAATAGACAACTCATCATACATTCAAATGAAACGGTGCTTTTAGAAAACAATAATCAGACAAGATATTTTAAAGAGGGGATGAAGAATACTAATCTTGATTGCCAAATACAACTAGGTGTAGGGCTGATACAAGGTAGTAAGAAATCCTTCACTTCAAGTTTATGAGCTTAATAAAGAGATGACAGTCTTTAAAAGCTAAAACAAACTGAAATAAAGTACAGGAACAAGATACATGAGCAATCTGATATTGAAATCAAAAGGAGACTGTAATTCTATTATCCAATAAGAGTCTATTAGTAGCCAAAAATGTCTTCCCAGTTTGAACCCCTCAGTTCATCTCATATCTTCAGCTTTATAGCTTTACAATAAAATTTCAGGTCCTAGAAGAATGGATCAAATATGCTAAAGATAGAAAGTCAAAACAATTTTACAAAAAGAGAGGAAGTGATCCTCAAAATGAGGTCAACTCCTCATTTCATGGTCTTTAGATCATGTAGAACCTCTGTGTTGTGCAGATAAGCCTTCCAAGGTTGTTTGATATCCTTTGATGAAGATAAATTCGAATTTGCCAAGTTTAGAAAAAACCCTGATTTATTGCCCCCAAAATAAGTGTCAAATCAACTTGAAATCCTCCTCTAACTCCTTTGCATCAAAAGTGCATCTTAGATTTGACACTATAATTCAATATGTATCTTTGGAAAGAATTTTCAAGAGATTCGGTTGAGAAAAACTTCGATCTGGGAAAAAATACACCTTCGTTGGCCAGTCTTAGGTTTCACCAGTTATTTTGCCTTAAGATTTGCTAGTTAGCTAGTGAAAGCTCTGCTTTTCAACAGCTAATTGGTTATAATTTCACCTTCTAAGCTGGTGAAAGTTTTGTTTTATCTTTTAGAAGAAATTATGCAGAGTAGCAATGATCCTGCATAGAGTGTTAGATTCTTCAGCAGTTGTATAATAAAGTGTTATCGACATTTGATGTTTAAACCTCAGAGGACCTGCAATGAAAAGGAAATCCAAATACACAATTGTTGATATCTATGGATGGAATTTGATAGCAGTGCAAGAGGGATCTTCTTGCTAGGGCATATGGGTATTCCTATCATTATCTTGATCAATCTTCTTTGATCATTTCCTCAAGCTCAACAATACCAAAGTCCTGGCAGATTCCTTGAAGCTCATCCAGAGTAATTTCTGTGCTTCCATCGTTGTCAAAATAAGAAAAGGTAGAAAGAGATGCTCCTCATTGCAAATTCCGCAACAATGGTAGATTTGGTTTCCAAACTGGATTTATTTCTAGTGAATCTAGAGAGCAGATTGGACTTACCCATACCAGAATTCCAAATCGAAACTACCTTAAGCAAAAAGTCATGATCATCATCTACTTTGTAAATCATCTCCACAAAGCACCAAACGAATTCTTGAGTATCCTCGAAAACCCAAGACCTGAATGAATAACTGTTAAATAGATAGGTACACAATGAATATCAGTCTGATTCAAAGCTTTACACTGATCTGGAAAATGGTTATTTGACTCAGATCTTTGTGTATCGGGTGCCCAAAATGTTGTCCTCTGGTTTGCACAAACCCAAACAATTCACCCCTGTACTTCTGGATTGGAAACGATAATGTCTTGGCGTGCATTGAAGATCACACAGGACACATTGCTCATATGCCCTTACACTTTAAACTAGATCTGGCAGTTGACCTCACCACAGCCAAACCTATGAGTTAAAATCACAGATCTCTCGACTCTGATCAAATGATAATGGAATAATGTCGCACTGCACAATAGGGATGCGGACCTGCAATTGTATCCAATCTGGAAATATTCCAACAATGTAATGGAGCTAAAAAATGGTCTGCAGATTATTTCAGGTTAAGGCATAGTGAAGACACTTGTCCTTTGTATGTTCGCAGGATTCCTTGTTACGTGTGATAAAATCCATGAGAAGAACGGGAGTGTAGGCTCTTATCATCCAAGAACTGGGATCAGAATTATTGCTCCTTGAGAATGAAAATGGATTCATAACCTCATGTGTCTGATCATCAAGGCTTCCATTATAGTAGTCTTGTGTGAAAGTGGATCCCACCATCAACATGAACTCATCTATGCCATCGTCACCCATGGCTCTGATAAAATCGAGTTTGCTTCTCATAATGGCTCTGTCTAGCTCATGTTCGGGAAATTGTAACATTCTATCCAGACTTTTTTTTTTTGTGGGTGACGTTGCATGCAGCTAGAAACGCAGAGCTAAAAAGATCTGTAACCTGCAGAGCATCTGAATGGGCGAGGAAATCCACTATAGGTACCCCACACATTTTATATGTGTCTTGAAATGTGTATTCGATGAGAATTGCTACCAAGCGAAAGAGCTTGTAGTGGCAATGATCCCAAACTGTGAGAGGCATACATCCCAAACTGTAGATAAGCCCAACGGGAAAACTTGTTCCTGTGAACTCGTAGAATGTCATCTCCACTTCCAGGTGGAGAAGCCCTAATTTAACATCTCTTTTCATAAAAATTCTGTCAATTTTGATTTTCTTACTGTGAGGAGGCGAACTTGTCAATGTCAAGTAAGGAGAATTGGTGAAATCGAGAGAAGAAATGTCCACCTCAAACCAATATTTCTCTCAAGACGACGTAGGGGGAAGATTATAAATCCAATCGTAAAATGTAGGAGGCATCGTCGATCGAGTAGATTGAACCAGTACATTTTGAGTGCTAACAACGTCCACCAGAGAAATTTCCAGGTCCTTCCTTTTTATTATCCATCAAATGAAGGGATACAAGATACAACACACCCATTGTAACTTCCTCTTCTTTCTCTCACAGTC
The DNA here is from genome assembly GCA_009831015.1 of Picea engelmannii. NCBI lineage: Eukaryota > Viridiplantae > Streptophyta > Pinopsida > Pinales > Pinaceae > Picea > Picea engelmannii. The sequence goes on from ML787172.1 coordinate 183,600, forward strand.
TCCTCTCTTAGAATAAAATATTCGCAATGATGCATTTCCATAATACATTTCCTTCATAAAAGAGGGTTTCCTTCTAGGGAAAAAAACCCTAACATAACTTCTACCATCATATATGTGACCTTATAATGAACGGTCCATATTTACTATGAAATTACAATATACATTTACAAGGCAATTTTTCCTTCGGGGTCCCGCTTGCCTCCAGACCCCACAGGGGAGGCAAGCCCCCCCACATTGAGGGGTGCACAGTCTTCATGGGGTATAAACACGGCTGAAAACAAAGGCCTATAAAAAAGGAAGATAATCAGGCTCCACAACCAACACCTTTTCTATTGGGTAATGGAGTCATAACATCAAAGAGAAGTTAAATGGCTAATAATGGAGGACTTGAACCTTGGACTTAAACCCTTATAAGCCAAGTTGTACCTCTAAAATTAGTCACCTAACTTGCTAGTTGATGGGAAGCTAGGTATTTAGAAGTTAGGGGGATAGACCATCCTAACCCCTAGTCTTAAAACCCTAGCCAAGAAAGTATTCAAGGGGATAGACACTCCTAACCCTCAAATCAATCCTTGAATGACCTCCTTTCACAAATAAAAATGGCTTGAAGGATGGAATAGACAATATTGACAGCCCTAGGGTTTCTTCAAGCAAGAATAATCCAAGAAAGTTGTAGCAAAATAACCTTAAACGCCAACAAACCTGCAAGAAATATAATCCAAGAAGTAGCTTAGGTCACAAACCATCCTCCACAAGTGAAAGAATCCATCTCCAAGCAAATCACATGAGTAATTTTTCCCAAAAAGACAAGTCGCATAACAAGAGAGAGGGTTGAAATTATGAGTGAGAGAGAGGTAGTAATGTATCAATGATCAATTATTAAAAATGAAGTGAGGCTTGCCTCTATTTATAGAGGGAAATCCAAACTCACTTTACCCAGTTTACAATTAAATCCACTAATTTAGGCTTAAATTCATGTTATTACATTGACTTTTACCAAATCCACTTGATTTTTGTCCACATATGCTAAATAATGACCCATATGATAAAATAGAGGGAAAATGAGTCCCCAAAATCCTCTTCCAAGGGTGTTTGTTGGGTAAACTAGCCTCCAAAGGCTAAGATGTCAACCCTCAAGGTGCCACATCATCTCATTTTTTCACAAACACTAGGTTAATAAACCACCCAATCACCAAATGCAAGCCTCCATGCCATATCGACTTCTCCAAATCTGGCGTCCAGGTGAGCTGGGCCAATGTTAAAGCATAGAAGGATGACATCATGTATGGTTCATCTTCTCGGACCTCTTTCATGGGTAAATGACATCATAATGAGTGAAAAATACACCATCAATTCCCTCCAACATGTGGGGTGCAACATCCATCCTATGGGGTTTCATGCCTTCATGGATATCCCAAGCACCTTAGTACCTCCACGAACGATGCCACCAAGTAAGGTTGTGCAAGAAAAACAAGGTATGCCCTCCAAGGGTCCACAAGTCATATGAATCATGCCAAGTAAGTCAATATTAATACAAGAGCCACCCAAACAAGTACATTGGATCCCCTATTTCAAATTAAACATGTGCTCAAAGACTTTATGCAAATTAACAAATTAAAATATGGGAGGGTTATCAAAAGGCCCTATTGGCTAGACCAATTTCCCAAGTAGAGGAGTGTTTTCTGAGTGAACTCTATCTAGGCCATGTTATGAATGTGAGGTGTATGAAGGGAGAAACTTTTGGGCATGGGGTCATTGACATGAAAGGGTCTCATATGGTCTCATTTTGATGGGTGCCTTTGTAGAGGGTGCGTTGCATCCTTGAGTTACATTTTGTTTGGGTTCCAACCTTTTTCTGGCCCCATAATTTTCCTTTTGTTATATTTTCTTTAGATGATTTACAAGTCCCCTTTACAATGTTTCTTAATTTTTATGCATTAAATGAATTTCCTTTCAAGAGGGATACTTATAAGTCCTTTCTAAATATGTGAGGTGTTCATTCATGCTTAGGACTTCGGGCGAGTACCTAGAAAGGTAGAGCTAAATTTGTTGGACTATAGATTTTGTGTCCCTTGTATCCCCGCCACTGCATTTTGATCATGGATTTTTTTATTTTTTTTTTCATTTGTTGATGCTGGTTGCAACAACCTTTGGGCCTTTAGCCCCTTCTTCCAATAAGAGAATGAGTTATAAGTCCTTTTTGGGGTACATTTAACTCCAAAACCAAAAACGTGAGGATACAAAGAGGAGTGAATGTGAAAAGTGATCAAAGATGGTCAAGAATGGCACGATGACCCATCAAGAAGGACCTCCAGTAGCATTGTTTTCCCTGTGGATGGAAAACTTACTAGGAACCCCAGGATAAACACCAAGGTGAAAAATGGTAAAAAGCATAACTTCTGAGCTAACATCTCATAATCAGAAAGAAACCTTTGAAACTTATCTACATTCCCCAATTATTAAAATGATGCATACCATGAAACTTGACTAGTTACCTCATGAAGCAAGACATGTCACCCTCCGTATATCAAGTTAGTGTGGTGGACGCTTCTTTGTTTCTGATGATGATGGTGAAGCGTGGTGAAGAAGAGGGGTTCTGTGGGATATGTTATACATCAAGCTCTCGACACTCCATGTCTGCAACTTGCAAGCCTCGAGACATTATATCCTTAGTCACCNNGAGGATTTGCTATATCTAACTCCAATCAGTTGTCATTGTCTTCAATCTTTTATCATGTTATACATCACCTGAAATATCGAACTTATCCTTTTCTGAAATGTTATAAGATATTGCTTAGTGATAGTGAGCAACAAATTTGATTATTAAGAGTTATCCCCTCTCACCCAAGAGCCAGCTTGAGGCCTAAAGTGGGTTTCGAGATGCCTCGGCATAGTTCCTAAGCATTGTGGAACATTTTGAGGGATAACAATGTCAATATTTGAGTAATTAGTTATTCGTAAAGAGAAATTAACATATTATTTCTATAAAGAATGTTTCATTAGTGGCCTTAAGGAGGAGATTCAAGAACAAGTCTGAATTCAACATCCTGCTACCTAGTTGGAAGCATCTAAAAGGGCTCTAGTAGAAGAGATGATGATCAATGCACAACTCAAAAAACCCTCTTTCATTTTACACACTCACCCTTCCCAAGTTAATTCCTCCAACAAAACCCCTACTCATTCCTTGGAATCACAAAGGTTGTCTCGAGAAGAAATGGTAGACCGCCAAAGGCAAGGACTCTATTATAATTGTGATGGAAAATATGCTCCAAGTCATAGGTGTAAAGAATAGAAATTGTTTGAAATATATATGATCACTCTGACCCTAACCGAAGACATAACTACCAAAGAGACACCAAATTTATCAGTTGGAGACACCAACACTCCAACTTAGGTAGATATAAAACCTCAATTCCCTCAAGAAGAACCCCTAATCTCTCTGCATGCATTATCAAGAATTTTGAATTCACAAACCTTGAAACTTATGGGTTGTATCAAGAACCAAAATTTTGTAGTCTTAGTTGTTAATGGCAATACTCATAACTTTATTCAAAAGAGAGTCGCAGAAGAAACCCATTGTTTTGTCCAACTGGTGCACTACTTTCAAATCATGATCACCAATGGAGATATGATGAAACATGCAGGAAGATGAGAAAATGTCAAACTCTAGATGGGAGACTATCAGCTTAAAACCATCTATTTTCCATCAATAAGGGGGCTTGTAATATAGTAATAGGGGCATAATTTATATGCACATTGGAACCAGTTACCATGGATTTTAAGGAACTAAATCTAAGTTTCACAAAAGAGGGTCAAGTTCCCACCCTTCAAGGGATTCAAATAGACCCTCCTGAAATAGTCAATTCTCATTGTATGGAAAAGTTACTAAATAAAGGCTACTTTTCCATTGTTTCCCATGTTAATGTCATATAGGTTATGGAAAGTCCAACAAAATAAATACACCCAGAATTGCAAGTAGTCCCTGATAAACATCATCAAGTCTTTGAGACACCAAAGGGTTTACCCTCTTCTCCTGGAGAGCATGACCGTGGTAATCCATTGATTTTAGATATTCAACCACCATATGTACATCCTTATGTACACTCTTTTAGACAAAAGAATGAAATAGAAAATATCATTCAAGAATTGTTGGAAGTGGGAGTTATACATCCTAGTACAAGCCCTTACTCATCACCAGTATTCATGGTGTCAAAGAAGGAAGGCACTTGGCACATGTGTCTTTATTCTAGGGCTCTCAATAATTTGATGATCAAGGAAAAATTTCTTATCCCAGTTATTGATCATCTCTTGGATGAACTTCATGGAGCCAAGTTTTCACTAAGCTTGATTTGTGTTCATGCTACCACCAAATAAAGGCAAATGATATTAATATCCCTAAGACAGCCTTCCAGACACACAAAGGTCATTATGAGTTTCTCATGACGCCTTTCGGTCTTTGTAATTCTCCGTCCACTTTCCAGAGCCTCATGAACAATATTTTGAAACCTTTCCTATGCAATTTTATGTTGGTATTATTCAATGATATCTTGATCTACAATAAAGCATTGGAATCACACATAGAGCATGTCAATAAGTCCTTGAAACTCTTGAGGCATAGTTAATTATTCCTAAAGCGTTCCAAATGTGCTTTTGGGGCTCTTGAGGTTAAATGTTTCGATCACATTGGAAGGATGGAATGCGAGTTGATCCCAAGAAAGTGGAGGGCATGCAATATTGGCCCTATCGCAAAACATTGAAGAGCTTGTGAGGACTCTTAGGACTTAACAACCAATACAAGAATTTTGTAAAAAAATATGGCAAAATTGCAGCTCCCCTAACTTAACTCCTTAAAAATAATGCATTTGTCTGGAGGGAAGTAGAAAGTTGGCATGTTTACAAGAACAACAATGATGCGCTTGTCACTGATGGAAAGAACACACAGAAGAGCAAGCTAGAGAAGAGATCAATGCTCAGAAGAGATAGTGCCTTGTGCTTTCCAGAAGTGCATTCGAGGACCAAGAGAAGGACGAGCAGGACGAGCAAAGGTCGCACAACCTTTGACACTTAGAAATTCTTCCAAGTCGGAAGGATGCGTAAGCTCAAGAGGAAGAGCAACAGTGATCATTAGATCACTCATCCTGAATTCCCGATGGTCGTCAAATCAGAGTCCAGATAGGAGGAGCACGCAGAGAAGGAGAACAGATCTTAGGCGTCAGATCTGAGCACAAGGATCGACCATCGTTGGATCTAGAAGAATGTGCACAATCATTAAGTGCAAAGTGAAATGGGCTTACAAAGTCTCGAAAGTAGGGGGACCGTCCATCGTCAAAGAGGATACGTGGCAGCAGATGAGCAATTTCGCAGAATCGCGAATCGGGAGAACTAGATCAAGTAGTCTGCAGATATCACGAAACGCGAAATCCCGGGGACCGTTCAATCCAAAGGACACATAGAGAGAGATCAACATTTCGCTGACTAGAAAGTCAAAGGAAGGAAGTGCTCTAACCTTCCAACTCGCGAAATGTGAAATCGCGATATGATCTGAGTCGTTGGATCGAGGACTAATCTAGGCCATCAGATCCAGGAGGTGAATGTGTTAGACGACGTCAGCAAGGACAGGTGATAGACTACGTCATCAAGGACACATGGCACAATCAGACATGGACAAGTGTCAAGATGATTCGATGTTTCAAGTACGTGAATATTACGAATCTGAGTGACACGTGGCAGCGACTCGGCTCATGACACGTCATCGAGTGGCGCAAGAGTTACATCACTCTGGGAGTTTTTCTTTGGGAGTTTTACCATCAAAACTCACCCAAAGTCCCAAAGGATGAAGTTTTGGAGCAAAGGATAGTCATCGGATCACCAAGGATCATGGACCGTTGATCAGGCATGACAAAGTCTTGTGAAGTTGTGAAATCGTGAAGCACCCTCGTGCTTGGCCCCTGGTCACAACTAGTGGTCACGTCAGTGGGAGAGAAGTAAAGGAGCTAGCTCAGTTAGGCTCCATTTTGGAGTTTCACAAATCGAGAATTCTAGAGGAAGGAGTTGTGAAAACTCGCGAAACACGAAGTCATGAAATTGATCTGAGTCATTGATTGCAAGGGAATCAAGGATAGTAGATCTGGTCTTGAGGAATTCATTGATTCGGGGATCGAGAATTTAAAGAAGATAGGTGAGAGAATTCACGAAGTTCGCAATGTCCCGAAGTGAAAAATTTCGAAGCACCTGTTGGCTTATCTGGTGGTCATCATCGGTGGTCACGTGAGGGGAAAGGACTAGCGTAGCTAGGCTCTATTTCATGACCAGGAGTTGGAAGATTCAGAGTGACTCACAGCAAACTCCCGAAATGCAAAATTGCAAAGCGCCCTTTTGAATAAGCGCTTGGTCACCGTCGATGGTCATGTGAAAGGAAGGGGCTTAGCCAGAAGAGCTAATGCCCACTGTGTAAATTTCTCAGAAAGGGAAAAGGCACCAAACACATGAATGCGCAGAGGTTCTCTCAGTAACTGCCAGAACGAAGTGATTGCATCTGCCAAAGAATTCGACTAGCTACAAGGTAACTGCCAGAGGAGACGAAGAGTCTCGAGGTAATGTGCAGTGATGATGAAGAGACTCAATAATGACAGAGAAGACGAAGAGTCTCAACTGCCAAAGAGGCTAAGGAATCTCAACATAATGACCATTGATGATGAACTCACAGGCAACAGAACTTCCAGAGAACATGAAGAGTTGCCATGATGATCATGAGATGATTCATGTGAGGGAGGCATGTAGAATTTTGAGGGGATGTGATTCTATTGTGGAGCTATGGGAGAGAAAAGAGAAGTTACAGTGAACAAACTATGGGGTAGAACAATGTCACTATAAAGAGCATGTAGAGACGTTGCGCATGAGGAGGCAGAAGGTGCACAGAGAGGATAAAAACGCAGAACAAAGAAAAGATTCGTGTTGTTGTTGAGTGCGATTCATGTGAGTAAAAGAAGGTTGTGTGTAGTAGCTGAAATGCACAGAAGGGGATAGCGCATGGTATGGATATGGTGCATATATCATAAAAGGAAAAAGAACAGAAAGTGCAACAGATGCAAGCAGGAAGACACTAATGCAGGCAGAGCAGAGCAGTGTAACAGAACAGTGATGTGACTGGTAAGCCATTGATAAATCCTGTATCACTGTAATAAATTTATGAGAAGCAAAGATTTATATTTCAAGGTGGTAGGGAGGTGCTAGGGAGGATTGTTGTCTTCAGAGTTTCAAGTGGGTGCTTGAACACAGGGAGTTGTAGCTTCCATCTGGTTGTAGCCAGAAAAATCAGGGTGGCAGGGTGGTGCAAGGGAGAACTATTGTTCTCTGTTATACAAGTTGGTGCCTGTGTGATTGGAAGTTGGTGCTTCCATCCAGTTGGTGTTGGAACTCTCAGGGAGTTGGTGCTTCCTTCTAGTGGGTGCTAGAGAAACCAGAGAGTTGGTGCTCTCAACAAGTTGCAGCTTGCAATATAGAGGTGGTAGCCTCACAATGATTGGGATCTCATAAGTATGATAATGTACAAAATGTAAAGATTACTTATCATATCAAGAAGAAGAGGTTTTTACCCTTTATGGGTTTCCTTAGGAAATATTTGTCTCTGTATATTTCATGTGTGTGATTGATGTTTAACATTCTATTGCTTATTTCCCAACATCATGGTGATTGTCATTATGTGTTCAATAAAGAGTTTAAAATGGGAAAAATTGTTTAAGCACGGTAACAATTGATTCACCCCACCTCTTAGTTGTCCAACAATTGGTATCAGAGCTAGGTTCCTTTTATCTAAAGGTAGATCAAGAAGCTTAAACATGTCAAGCCATGAAGGAACTTCAACCAATAAGGTCCCCCTGTTCAATGGAACAAATTTTGCCTTCTGGAAAGTTAGGATGAGAACCTACATAATGGCCCTAGGTGAAGATGTCTGGGACGTGGTAGAGACTGGTTATGTAAAGCCAATTGTACTAGCTAATAAGGATGACAAGCTAGAATTCAACTTCAACACTAAGGCTATGAATGTTATTCTGAGTGGGCTTGCAGAAGCAGAATTTGTAAAAGTTATGCACTTAGAAACTGCCAAAGAAATGTGGGACAAACTCATTAGCAGTTATGAAGGTAATGAGAAGGTAAAGAACGCCAAGCTTCAAACCTATAGAGTACAGTTTGAGAAGCTAAATATGAAGGAGGATGAAACTATTGGAAAGTATTTTCTAAGAGTTGAAGAACTAGTAAATGCAATGAAAGCACTTGGTGAAAAAATTGAGGAACCCTCTTTAGTTCAGAAGATTTTGAGATCTCTACCAGGTAAGTTCAACCCGAAGGTCTCTGCTATAGAAGAACTTAATGATATAAAAGCCTTGGCTTTTGATCAACTTCTATTAACGTTGACTGCATATGAAAAGAGGATAGTTAAATATAAACCCACCTCTAGAGAAGCATCATTTAAAGCATATAAGAATGAGGATTCTGAACTTGATGAAATTGAAGTAAAATTTGTGAGAAGACTAAAGAAAGGATCAGGCAAGTACCAAGGCAAGCTGCCCTTCAAATTTTTTAATTGTGGAAGGATAGGTCGCTTTGCATCTAAGTGTCCACACAAGAATAAGGACAAAAACTGTGAAGGTGAAGAGAAGTACAAATTCAAGAGATTTGGTAAAAAGAAAAGCTTATGTGTAAACAATTATGACTCTTCAGGAGACACAGATAGTGACTCTTCTTGTGAAGATAATATTAATTACTTTATGCTAATGGCCAAAGAGGATTATGATAATAAAAGCATAGGAAGTGATTTTGATGATGAAGAAGTTATGGTTGACTTGGAAGGAGAACTGATCAGCTCTCTAGAAGAAATTGCTAGACTCAGACTCAAGAAGAAGAAGCAAAAACAATTGTTGATACAGTTCGAGAAAGACAGTAAAAAACCTGATGAAGACTTTGCCCTGCTGAAAGTAGAATTAGAAGAGGCAAAGAAAATAGAAGACATTCTGAAACAACAATTATCAGAAAAGAAGGAAAAATGTTAAGCCTTGGAAGAAGAGGTATTAAAAATCAGAAAAGAAATGGAGAAGTTTAAAGCATTATATCTCCAAAATCTTCCAAGCATTAAAGCCTTAGAAGGATTAGCCACCATTTTGAATCAGCAAAGGAATCCAAATTTGAAAACTGGTTTGGGTTATGAAGAAGGATCAAATAATGGTCAGCCAAGCAACAAAAAATCCATTAAGTTTGTCAAATCTACATGCATTGACAACAATAAATATGGAGAAACAAAAGAAGATAATCAACCACCAAGAAAGAGCGAAGGAAGAAGTACAAGAACTGAAACTGTAGAGCAAAGAAATAATATACCCTCTGCTCAAAGAAATCATCAGCATGGAATAAATCGACCTGCTCAAAGAAGACAACCATTTTTCAGGTACAAAGGATTTTTCTATGGATATTGTTTTTACTATTCTAACTTTGGTCACAAAGTTGTAAACTGCTAATTAAAATTTAGATATGAGAAATCAAGACACTCAAAAAATAGATATTTGTTGCAACAAAGAATGAAACAACCACATATTGCAAATCATGTGATGGCTGGGAAAAGGACACAGGCTAAGCAAACAATCGTTATGTTCCTTTATTCAATGAACCAGAATGTTACACCTGCCATAATTATGGACATAAAGCTGCAGACTGTCACTTAAGGAACTATGAACCAAATTTGAATCCTTCTGCTGAAAATGTTAAGGTTTGGAAGAAGAAATAAAATGACAAGTGTGGACTAGTGTTGTCAGCTCAAAGACAAAAGAACCCTTGGTATATTGACAATGGTTGCTCCAAACATATGACGGGAGACAAAGGTAAGTTTCTATCTCTAAGTGAAAGCAAATCAGGAAACGTAACCTTTGGAAATGATGCTCCAGGTAAAATCAAGGGTAAAGGGATGGTGAGTTTAAGTAATGGAAAAGGAAAAGCCAAGGATGTTCTGCTTGTAGATGGGCTGAAACATAATTTGCTCAGTGTAAGTCAAATTTGTGATAGAGGATGTGAAGTGGTGTTCACTTCCAAGCATTACAAGATAAAGTCTATAAACTCAGAACAAGTGGTGGCTAAAGGCATAAGTACATATAATAATGTATATGTGCTGAAAGAAGATAAAGAAGAGTGTCATCTAAGCAAACATGATGAAAGTTGGTTTTTGCATAGAAGACTTGGACATCTAAACTTTGACCACTTAATCAAGCTCAAAAACCTTGAGGCAATAAAAGATCTCCCAAGAATATCAAAGCCACGAGACACTGTGTGTAAACCCTGCCAAGTAGGAAAGCTAACCAGGACACAGTTTAAATCCAAGAGCTCTAATTCAACAGAGAAACCACTCCAATTAGTTCATATGGATTTATGTGGACCATCAAGACAAGAAGGCACAGGGAAGGAAAACTACTTCATGCTGATCATTGATGATTACTCTAGACTCACTTGGGTTTCTTTTCTCAAAGAAAAATCTGAAGCATTTGAGAAATTTAAAATATTTAAGGCTTTAACTGAAAATCAAACATGCAACAGATTAAAGGTTGTAAGATCATATAGAGGAGGAGAATTTATGTCAAGTGATTTCAAGGAATTTTGTGATAAACATGGGATCAAGAGAGAACACACCATCCCAGGAACTCCACAGTAAAATGGAGTAGTTGAGAGGCAAAACATAACAGTTCAGCAAATGGCCAGGTCAATGATGAATGAGAAGAACATTAGTCAAACCTACTGCGTAGAAGCAATACACACAACAGTCCAAGTTCTTAACAAAGCCCACCTCATACCACACAGTGGCAAGACACCTTATGAACTGTGGTATGGAAGACTTGCTTCAATCAAACACTTCAAAGTCTTTGGGAGCAAGTGCTATATAAAGAATAATAATGAAAACCTTGGCAAGTATGATGACAGGGATGATGAAGGCATCTTCTTAGGATATGCTACCAATAGTAAAGGATATAGATGCTTTAACAAAATATTGCATAAATTAGTTGATTGCATTGATTTAAAGGTTGATGAAGAAGTCCCAGTAAGAGAGGTGTGCAATAGTGAGTCCTCTACAGAGGACACAACTAAAGATGAATATGAACAGGTTCGAGAATCAGAAAATGAATACTCTGAGTTAGATGAAGACACAAAGACTCAGGCAGACTCAAATCAACAGACAACATCAAATCCTTCCTCCAGAATTACTCAAAAGAATCACCCTGCAAGTCAGACAATTGGTGAGAAAGACAAAGGTGTACAAACCAGAAGAAGGATAAACAAAAACACCAAGCAATCACACATAGCCTTCACGTCAATGGTGGAACCCAAGAACTTTAATGAAGCCAATAAATATGACCATTAGGTTAAAGCCATGAATGATGAACTTGACTAGATTAAGAAAAACAATACTTGGGAGATGGTTCCTAGACCTGAAGGTAAAAACTTCATAGGCTCCAAATGGATCTTTAAAAATAAATTGAATGAGCAGGGACAAGTTGTCAAAAACAAAGCAAGATTGGTCTATAAGGGCTATGCTCAAATAGAAGGACTAGATTTTGATGAAACATTTGTGCACGTAGCAAGATTATAAGCTATCAGAATATTTCTTGCCTATGCTTGTCATAAAAGGTTTAAAGTCTATCAAATGGATGTCAAGTCATCTTTTTTAAATGGAGATTTAAGAGAAGAAGTCTATATGGAACAACCAGAGGGTTTCAAACTATCAGATAACCCTAACTTTGTGTGCCTGCTGAAGAAAGATTTATATGGGTTGAAACAAGCCCCTCGTGCCTGGTATCACAGACTGGATAAGTATCTCCAAGACAAAGGGTTCAAGAGAGGAACAGTTGACAACAATCTATATATCAAAACATAGGGTAATGATTTGCTCATCGTGTTGGTCTATGTAGATGACATCATCTTCGAATGTAATAATGATTCATTGGTACAATGGTTTGCTTCTACCATGGAGTCTGAGTTTGAAATGTCTATGATAGGGGAACTGTCATTTTTTCTTGGTCTGCAAATTACTCAAAGGTTTGAAGGAATGTTTCTTTCTCATGAAAAATATCTAAGAGAAATGTTGAAAATGTTGAAAATGGAAGATTCTAAACATGTGGGAACACCTATGGTTACTGGATGCAAATTAAGCAAGGATGATGGCTCACTTGATGTTGATCAAAGTTCATATAGGTCAATGATAGACAGCATGTTGTATATCACAGCATCTCGTCTAAACATAATGCATGTTGTTGGAATGGTAGGAAGGTATCAATATGCACCTAAACAGAGTCATTTGCTAGCTGTCAAAAGAATATTCAGATATTTGAAAGAAACAATGAACTAGGGACTATGGTATCCTAAGAATCGAAATTTTCAATTACCAGTCTACTCAGATGTTGATTGGGATAACTGCATGGATGAAAGGAAAAGCACGAGTGGAGGTGTGTTCTTCTTAGGAGATTCTCTAGTAGCATGGTTGAGAAAAAAGCAATGTTCCATTTCTTTATCAACTACAAAGGCAGAGTATATTGTTGTTGCTACTTGCTGCAGTCAAGTATTATGGATGATTGAGACACTTGCATACTTGGAGGTAAAATATACTGCACCGATCCCAATTCATTATGATAAAACTAATTCCATAAGTGTGTCAAAGAATCCTGTATTCTACTCCAGACAGGAGGAGCATGCAGAGAAGGAGAACAAATCTCAGGCATCAGATCTAAGCACGAGGACCGATCGTCGTTGGATCCAGAAGAACGTGCACGATCATTAAGTGAAAGGTGAAGCGGGCTTACAAAGTCTCAAAAGCAGGGGGATCGTCCATCGTCAAAGAGGATACATGGCAGTAGATGAGCAGTTTCGCAGAATTGCGAATCGAGAGAACTGCGTCAAGCAGTCCGCAGATATCATGAAACGCGAAATCCTGAGGATCGTTCGATCTGGAGGACACGTGGCGATAGATTGGCATTTCGCTGACTAGAAAGTCAAAGGAAGGAAGTGCCCTAACCTTCCAACTCGTGAAACATGAAATGGCGATATGATCTGAGCTGTTGGATCGAGGACTAATCTGGGTCGTCAGATCCAGGAGGTGAATGTGGAAAACCACGTCAGCAAGGAAAGGTGGTAGACTACATCATCAAGGACACATGGAAAAATCAGACAAGGACAATTGTCAAGATGATTCGACATTTCAAGTACGTGACTATTACGAATCTAAGTGACACGTGGCAGCCACTCAGCTCATGACACGTCATTGAGTGACGCAAGAGTTACGTCACGCTAGGAGTTTTGCTTCAGGAGTTTTACCATCAACACTCCCCCAAAGTCCCGAAGGCTGAAGTCCCAGAGCAAAGGATAGTCATCGGATCACCAAGGATCATGGATCGTTGATCAGGCACGACAAAGGCTCACGAAGTCGCAAAATCGTGAAGCAACCTCGTGCTTGGCCCCTGGTCACAGCTATTGGTCACATCAGTGTGAGAGAAGTAAAGGAGCTAGCACAGCTAGGCTCCATTTCGGAGTTTCGCAGATCGGGAAATCCAAAGGAAGGAGTTGCGAAAAATCACAAAACACGAAGTCACAAAATTGATCTGAGTCATTGATTGCAAGGGAATCGAGGACCGTAGATCTATTCCTAAGGAATTCACCGATTCAGGGATCAGGAATTCGAAGAAGATAGTTGAGCAAAATCACGAAGTTCGCAATGTCCCGAAGTGTGAAATTGTGAAGCGCATGTTGGTGTAGTTGGTGGTCACCGCCGGTGGTCACGTGAGGGGAAAGAGCTAGCGTATCTAGGCTCTATTTCATGATTGGGAGTTGGAAGAGTCAGAGTGACTCACAGCAAACTCGTGAAACCCAAAATTTCAAAGCGCCCTTTTGAATAAGTGCTTGGTCACCATCGATGGTCATGTGAAAGGAAGGGGCTTAGCCAGAAGAGCTAGCGCCCACTGTGTAGATTTCTCAGAAAGGGAAAAGGTGCCAAACACATGAACGCGCGGAGGTTCTCTCAGTAAATGCCAGAATGAAGTGATTGCATCTGCCACAGAATTCGAGGAGTTGTAGGGTAACTGCCAGAGGAGACGAAGAGTCTTGAGGTAACGTCCAGTGATGATGAAGAGATTCGATAATGAGTGAGAAGACGAAGAGTCTTGACTACCAAAGAGGCTAAGGAATATCATCATAGCGACCACTGATGATGAACTCACAGGCAACAGAACTGCCAGAAAACATGAAGAGTTGTCATGATGATCATGAGATGACTTCATGTGAGGGAGGCATGCAAAATTTGGAGGGGATGTGATTCTGCTGTGGAGCTATGGGAGAGCAAGGAGAATTTACAGTGAACAAACTGTGGGGTAGAACAGTGTCACTGTAAAGAGCATGTAGAGACATTGCGCATGAGGAGGCAAAAGGTGCACAGAGAGGATAAAAACGCAGAACAAAGAAGAGATTTGTGTTGTTGTTGAGTGTGATTCATGCGAGTAAAAGCATGTTGTGTGTAGCAGCTGAAATGTTGTGTGTAGCAGCTGAAATGCACAGAAGAGGGATAGCACATGGTATGGATATGGCACACATATCATAAAAGGAAAAAGAATAGAAAGCGCAACAGATGCAAGCAAGAAGACATTGATGCAGGCAGAGCAGAGCAGTGTTGCAGAATAGTGATGTGACTGGTAAGCCATTGATAAATCTTATATCACTATAATAACTTTATGAGAATCAAAGATTTATATTTCAGGGTGGTAGGGAGGTGCTTGGGAGGATTTTTGTCCTCATAGTTTCAAGTGGGTGCTTGAACACAAGGAGTTGTAGCTTCCATCTGGTTGCAACTAGAAAAACCAAGGTGGCAGGGTGGTGCAAGGGAGAATTAATGTTCTCTATTATACAAGTTGGTGCCTGTGTGACTAGAAGTTGGTGCTTCCATCCAATTGGTGCTGGAACACTCAGGGAGTTGGTGCTTCCTGTTAATTTTTCAAAATCCCACCCAGTTTCAGTCTCACTGAATTTTCTACTAAATTTAAATGCCAAATTCAGTTTCAGCACTGTTTCATCATATGCTACAGCGGTGTTTCGGCATCTGCTCACAGTGGTGTTTCAGCATCAGCATATGCTACAGCCTGGTGTTTCAGCATCTGCTCACAGCGATGTTTCAGCATCAGCATATGCTACAGCCTGGTGTTTCAGCATCTGCTCAGCACTGTGTTTCAACATATACTCAGCACTCGTGTTTCAGCATATACTCAGCACTGGTGTTTCAGCTTATGCAACAGTGGTGTTTCAGCATAAGC
>ML787172.1:203638-216268 GCA_009831015.1 Picea engelmannii
ACCCCTGAGGTGGTAAATGGTATTGGGAGGGGAGTCTGATTTCACCACATGGTGACACCCGTCCCGTGGTAAACCACCTACTCGGACCCCTTGGTGGTGATGTGGCGTGGGGGGGGGTCCGAGTTGTATGGAAAAGGTAAGGGGAAGGAACTTAGGATAGTTTAAGTTTTGGTTTTAATTTTTTTATTTTTTATTTTATGTTTTGTTTTTATTATTTGTTTACGTGTTTATTTGCTTTGTTTTTGTTTATTTTAATTTTTTTTTTTATTATTTATTATATTTTAATTAATGTTTTTTAAGTTTTAATATTACATTTTATTTATTATGTGTTGTTTAATTTAGTTTTAGTTTTTATTTTTATTATTTAAGTTTTATTTTATTGTTTTGTGTTTTATTATATGTTTACTTTAATTTGTTTTTTAATTAATGTATTATATTATTGTTTTCTTTTTTAATTTGTTTTTAATTTATAATTAATGTTAATTTTAATAAACTAACCTAACTATACTTTATTTAATTATTAACCTACTTACTAATTTAAATAAATAACTTAATTACTAATTATTAATAAATAATTAATTAATCTAATTATTTATTAATTATCTTATTAAAATAACTTTATTAGGCTAATAAGCATTAGAAAACGCCACTAACCATTTATTATTAACCTAATATTTTTTATCCTAAGTTTGTTTATGCAGGGATGAGTGGTGGGCGAGATGTAGCCAATGGGATAAATGGACAAGGGAGTGAGTGGCGCACAGGTGGATGAAGGATGCAGCAAGGTGATGAAGGATCGAGCGAAGTGGATGGAGGGGGAAATGGAATCAACCGAGCCCAGCAAGCCAGATGTCTTCATCATGGGAGCAATGCCAAATGAGCAGTTGAAGAATCAATTTACCTATGATTATAGGACCCCAACATAGGCTCCACCTGGGGATGGTGGCTCTTTCAGGAGGTGACAAGAACCACTGAACTCTAAACATGTAGACCAATGCTTTATTCGTTGGGCCATGGAGTCACTGCAGCTACAATCTTCAAATTGGCTCAAATTTGACTGAACACTGAACTAGATACTATCAACTGCAAACTCTACTGGAAACCATACAATACTGAAAAAGATGCTCAAATGACTGAGCTTATTCAAAATTGCTACCTACCCTACACTACTAATAATTTTGTTGTTCTAAATGATACAATAATGTCAGTGCAGCTAGTTAAGCAACTACTCTAATAACTCTGCTCTTTCAATGTTTTCAATCAATATCAGAAGTAGAACTTGCATAGGCATCATGAACTGCTTTCCATCCTGATCTTCATAGCACAAATTTATGGGACTGTGGACAATTACAGAAACTTTGGGAATCAATGGGTATTCTGAAAAGAATAGCTCCTCCATATAAACAGCTATAGGATCATGATAAACATGACCTATCTCCTTATATTCAAATTTATCCATTTCAACTCCGTGATCTGATAATGCACATATACCATATGTATCATTTTTCACATGTTGATTTATCTGTGGTTTTTCTAATGAATTTTGAGAAAAAAAAAATTGTTGAATCAAACCATAGAAATGATTGTCTAACCATGTATAGATCATATTTTCTTTTCAACTCATGACTGGCGAATGAGAAATGATTTTGACAACACAGGTCATCCAACCGATCAGCTATTGGATCCTGAAAACACTGACAAGACTGTTGCATTGATTCAAATTAAATTTCCTCACTTTCTATGTGTTTATCCTTCAACATCTGTTCAAAAGTCTCCTTCAAAATTTGAAATGAATTATAACCTAATGGTACAGAATTACATTCCACTAATTCAAATTTTACTTCTGGCTCTGAACTTTCATATGGGGTTTGAAACTTAGAGGGACTTGGTGAGTGCAACCCTGGGTCTAAAACATCCTCTATGTCATCAATGACATCATTCACTGATCCATCAGAATATTTTCCTTCTTCACTATTTACAACTGGTTTAGAATTATCTCTCAGAAATTTAAAAGAAGAGAAACATAAAGGTAAAGTCTGTACACTTACCCCGGGATCTTCTTCATTTTGATCATTGTTGTCATAATTGTTATATATAGACTGATTGTCCTACTTGAATTGCAATTGATCTTCTTCTTCCCAGCAATGAAATGAAATGTCATCAAACATACACATCATATCAGTTGATGGCTCTTCAACAAGCTGAGTTGGAACTTCGTCTTTGACTACGTTGTGAATTGAATACATGAAACAATCATTATCCAATCCATGATACCAAGGATGAGTTGCGAAGTGTTTGGGGACATTGATCCTTGTCTGTTTTGGAACTATTGGAACATGTGATCTTTGAACAACAAGTTTATCTTTCCTACTAATTGTCTGCATCATCTCTTTTACAGTGTTTGTCAGAACATCTAGTTTCACTTCTGAAGATGTCATCCGTCCCTTTTCTGTTCTATCTTTCTCTTCTGCCCTTAGCTTGGACCTTTTGTTCAGCAAGTTAACTTCTGCATCCACTGCAATATTATGCATTTCTTCAAGGGTGGCGGTGTTCCTTTCTCTTAATTGGAATGCCATCTCAGGATCAAAGGCATCTGGGAAATGCAAGTGAGTTGATCCTGGGGATGGCCTTATATCAGCAGGTATTGAATGGTAGACCTTATTGAACCTTGCCAAAAACTGATGTACTATCTCCCCTGGCTGTCTTTTCAAATGGTCATACTCTTTTAGGATGAGAAAAACATTTCCCATGATCACCCATCGATCTAGGAAAACTTGCATGAATTGATGGAAATTGCTAATGCTTGCAACTAGACGACTCTTAAACCAATTTTTAACTTTACCTTGCAATGATAGGGCAAACATCCCGATACATACATCATCTTGTTCCACCTCAAATAGATCAAGAAAATCATTAAGACTTTGGATGTGCTTTTCAATAGTGGTCTTCACATTTTCTCCATCAAACCTGGGCAAATTATTGCTATAATTGGCAAGGAGGTCATGGAGAATAGAAGGTAAAACCAGAGGCTTGTATTTGTCTGGGAATTTTATAGGTATAGGAGGTAAATCAGGGGGATTATAACCATCCAGAGGTTTAGCAATAGTAGGAGATAAAGCAGGAGGCTTATGTCTCACTGGATTTTATAAAGGTGTATCTGGGATGTGCGCATGTGTATGAGTATGTACATGATCTAGAACTTGGGGCTTAGTCTCTTGAGGCTCATCAATTTTTCAAATGATCAATGTAAACTTCAACAATGTACTCTTGACCAGGATCAGAATAAGATAGAACATAATTACAGATAAAACCAAAAATTTCTTGAATACAATTTGAGCTTGAATGCTTGATCCTTCCAGATTGCTTTGTCATGTCGGGTTCTTCCTCCAGTGGAGTCTTTGAACTGGAACAGAGTTTATTGGAGTCATCAGGTGAATGATTTCAGCCTTCTTGTGTCTGATCACTATCCACCATCAGTGATCAGATCTGGAACTTTCTATGCTTTCTGAGGAAAGTTCCCTAGTATGGTCGCCATTATGTTATCACTCCGTAATTTCTCAGGCTGAGGGAGAAATTGACAGAGATAACCACAAAACCACTTTGGAGTCTTGAATTTGTCCCTCCAAGACTCATAGAGGGCTCTCTCTGTCTGAGATAGCTTTGTTTATAATAGATTTTAGGCTAGTTATAAGAGTACAGAGTTTTAATTGTGAGAAATGGAGTAAGGATCGAGAAGGGAGACCATGGGGCAATGGAGTCACCACAACAAACTATTCAAATACTTATCTGTAAGATGAAACTGCAGGGCTAGGTAGCTAAAACATTGGATCTATGGGCTTTGAATGGAAATCAAAATAAGAGATATGAAACAAATCAATATTCAGATGGGAAGCAATTAAGAATTCCCCACCTGTCTATCAGAGGAAAACATTTAAATTATCCAAAGTCAAGAAACAGAGCGTATATTCCAACGAATTATGTTCTTATTTTCTCTATTTCATAATTCAGAAAGAAAAGTGATTGTGGAAACATGGAAAACAATGACATAAATAAATTACACATCACCAGGGTGTTTAACACAAGAATCCTGTAGTTTTTTTATTGCTTGGAGATCAAGAACATGCTCACTGTGAGCTTACATCCCAGCACTGGTATTGTTGCTTTTCTAATCCTACTCCCCTCTTACTCTATTAAAAACATAGATATAAATAACAAATACAATCCTTAGGCTCGGGAGATCAAATTCGATCATCCTGGCCGAAAATAGCAAGTAAATCCCTAAAAGATTTGAAATGAAATATGGGTTGAATTTGCTGAGAATACGGGTACACTCAGACATTGGTTTCTCCTCAACGGTGAAACCTGTGTATAAATTTAAAGAGATTATTGTATATGATTTTGTCCGAAGTAAAAACCTCCTTCGGTTTCTCCAATTTCATCTCTAGCTCTCTGAAACAACTCCCACAAAATCACAACAGAAACAGGAAAAAATGGAAGCCTGAAAAATAGGGCTCAAAGATGGCTTCGATTCTCCCAGCTTTTGACACCTGTGTAAATTTTGGGAGATATTTTTGTTCTTCATCCCGTGTTGAACAAAAGCCTCTCTCGGATTTTGAAAATTCATCCCCATTTGGCCAGAATCATTCTCGGAAATAGACTGGTCAAACTGGCGAAAAAAACGGTTTAAATTTTTTGGGAGGGCGGTTTTGGAGGAGAAAAGTGGTATATCGGGGCCCCCCTGAGGTGGTAAATGGTATTGGGAGGGGGGGTCTGAGTTCACCACATGGTGACACCCGTCTCGTGGTAAACCACCTACTCGGACCCCCTTGGTGGTGATGTGACATGAGGGGGCGGTCTGAGTTGTACGGAAAAAGTAAGGGGAGGGAACTTATGATAGTTTATGTTTTGGTTTTAATTTTTTAATTTTATATTTTATGTTTTGTTTTTATTATTTGTTTACGTGTTTATTTGCTTTGTTTTTGTTTTATTTTATTTTTTGTTTTTATTATTTATTATAGTTTAATTAATGTTTTTTTAGTTTTAGTATTACGTTTTATTTATAATAATAATAATAATAATCTATTTTTAAGGTCACGGCCAAGCCAGCACACCAAATTGGTGTATGAGACCCCCTTGTTTGTGGGACAAGGGACCCCCCTCCGCCCAACGATTTGACTGGTAAAGTCTACGAAGCTATACATACCCTACCCCCCTCTGGATTTGAACCTGTGACCTCTTAAGAGGAAACACATGTTTTTAACCATTAGGCCCTGTGTTGTTTAATTTAGTTTTAGTTTTTATTTTTATTATTTAAGTTTTATTTTAATGTTTTGTGTTTTATTATATGTTTACTTTAATTTGTTTTTTAATTAATGTATTATATTATTGTTTTTTTAATTTGTTTTTAATTTATAATTAATGTTAATTCTAATAAACTAACCTAACTATACTTTATTTAATTATTAACCTTATTAACCTACTTACTAATTTAAATAAATAACTTAATTACTAATTATTAATAAATAAATAATTAATCTAATTATTTATTAATTATCTTATTAAAATAATCTAATTAAAATAATTTTATTAGGCTAATAAGCATTAGAAAACACCACTAACCATTTATTATTAACCTAATATTTTTTATCCTAAATTTGTTTATGCAAGGATGAGTGGTGGGCAAGATGTAGCCAATGGGATAAATGGACAAGGGTGTGAGTGGCGCAAAGGTTGATGAAGGATGTAGCAGGGTGATGAAGGATCGGGCGAAATGGATGGAGGGGGGAATGGAATCAACCGAGCCCAGAAATCCAGATGTCTTCATCACGGGAGAAACACCAAATAAGCAACTGAATAATCAATTTACCTATGACTATAGGACCCCAACACAGTGCATGTAAAGAAAAGACTTGGAAAGCAAAACAATTACACCTAGCCACTCAACTTTGTCTTAAGTACAAGTGAGGCAAACAAGAAATAAATGAAATACTTTACAACCTCAACAAAGGCACAAGGAGGAGGATAAGCCTATCGATTTTGTGCCAAAGTGGGTGAATAAAATAAATAACTTAAAATGAAAAGCAATTAAGCCTAGTCTCCCAACCTTGCGTTAAGGATAAGTGGGACAAACAATAGATGCATAAAACAAAAAATAAACTTCCTAGGCTTACGCTTTTGCATGGGTTGGCTAAGCCAAACCACTTTTCAAGGTGTAGGCATAATTAGATTACAATTGTTACAAAACAAAAATTATTGAAACTTGAGAAGAATGCAAGCCCAAGAGACTCTCTTGAGCTGCTTAAAATCAAGGAAATATATGAGAGAAGAAAGGGGTTTTGTTACCCCAAGTTGGGAGGCTCTTCCTGAGTGTTCTATGGCCCAAGATGGGCAGCTCCTCCCCTTGTCCTGGGGAGAATCTGCAAAAATCAGCAAGCAAAAGCTTGCTGTAAATTTCTGCAAAACACTAGAAAACTTGCGAATTTCTATTAGCTAGCAAAACATAAATTTACACATAAAAATATGAACATGTATTTGAGTATTTAGGAACTAAATCATAACATAAATGTGCTTATGACTGAATGGAAATGACAGAAATAATATCAGAAATATATTGGAGGAAATCCTTGGTTGAACAAGCAAATTTTCAGATCTGAAATTTGCTCCTTCAAACCATATGTGACCTGGAAATAAGTGAGATCTTGATACAAAACAACAAGGAGGTGATTAGATTAATAGAAAATGCAAAATAATTTTCTATTTCAAATAAACTAACTCATAAAACCTACAACAATACTACCATAAGTTTTTGCAAGCAAAATACTTTGCTTGGATCTCCTAGATTAGATTATAGAAGTAAGAAATATACAAGAAAAGAAGGCGAAAATATCACCTCACACAAAAGAACATGGAGAGAACCAAGAAGACTCTTAATGCGCCATGAAATAACCTCCAAAGCTTCCTTTTATTAATGGCAAAATATTGTTGCAAATACTTGCAACAAGATTTACAAGAAGAAATGAGAAAGGAGAAAGAGAGAGGAGTGGGATAGATTTGGGCAGCATAAGTTTGATCTGAGAATCAATGTCAAATGAGGGAGGGGTGAGCATTATTTTATACCTGGGAGGCAAGAGAGACCCCTCTTGTATGAGCTCCAAGTGTCACTAAAGCAAGGGAAAATATCATCTAAAGGAGGGGTGTACTTTTAGGGTTTTGGTAATGCCAGGGTTTGAGGGTTGAGTGTGGTGAGGGGGAAATTACCTTTTAGCTTACCCAACCGTCAAGTTAGAGCCTTAGGAGGGTGCACTTATGGTATTAGGTTCCCTTTTTCTTTAATTTTTTACTTTGGCTAAGTTACTCACTAAGGGGGGCACACTTTTCTTAGAGAGATGATGAGAGTTGAGGTTTTGGCTAAGCAAGGGGGGTTGGGTTAAGTTAGAAAATCACTTTTATAACTTAGGAAAAGGCTTAGGAAACCTCTCCCACTCTTTCTCGTGACTTTCTGCTCATTTTACAATTTTTGGCATTTTTACTTAGTCAAATTACAACAATTAAACGTTGACCAAAGACTGACTTGGAATCCTCATGGACAATGACCTAGTAAAACTTGTCCAATTGAGATGAAACTTGTTCCAAGGGTGTAGGGGTATCATGCCATTTCTTTTGAGTACTCACAACCCTATCAAAATCCTGTAGGACCACATTTTTACATTTTTACATCAATTTTAATTAAAATTACCATTAACTAGGTAATTTTAATAAATTAAAAAAAACTACTTAGACTTGACGAAATTCCGCAAGACTCTAGGATATGTCTAGCATGGTCATTTACAATATTCCTAGACCCTAGTCACCGATTGGTCTCGGTCATTAGAACGCCTTTCACCACTTTGGAGGATAATTAAAAACTCAAGGGTAATTAAAAAGGCTGGTTAGGCCAAATTAATTATCTGAGGATAAAAAACACTCGATGAAAGGACTTCCATGATGATAAATTCCTAGGAAAACAACCTAAAATATGATCCATGTAGACTCGTTACATTATTATCCCACGTAGGGGAGCGGACATTTCGATTACAAAAAGACGTACCGGGGGAAAAAAATGCCCAGTAGAACCAGAAAGTCTTCAACTTTGTTGCACCATCAGGTACATAGCTTCATGGAACATGGAGTTGACCCCTAGTTGAAATAGGTGGTCAACACCTATAAAGGTAGAGCTCAAGTTGTTGGACTATGTATTTTGTGTCCCTTGTATCCCTGCCACTGCATTTTGAACATGGTTGTTTTTTTCTTTTGAATATTTGTTGATGTTGGCTGCAACAACCTCTGGGCCTTTAGCCCCTCCTTCCCATAACAGAATGAGGTTATAATCCATTTTTGGGGTACATGTATCTACAAAGCCCAAAAGGTGAGGATACAAAGAGGAATGAAGATTAAACATGATCAAATATGGTCAAAAATAGCACAATGACCCATCAAGAAGGACCCCCAATAACACTCCTTTCCTTGAGGATGACAAACTTACTAGGAACCCCGGGACAATCACCAAGGTGAAAAATGGTAAAAATAATAACTTTTGAGCAAACATCTCATAATCAGAACGAAACCTTTTAAACTTATATGAATGCCCCAAGTATTAAAATGACACTTACAATGCAACTTAACTAGTTACCTCATGAAGCAAGACCTATGGCCCTATGTGGATCAAGTCAGTGTGGTGGACATTGCTCTATTTCTGCTGATGATGGTGAAGCATGGTGAATAAGAGGGGCTCTGTGAGTTTTGTTATCCATCCAAATCTCGACCCTCCATGTCTTCAACATCCAGGCCTCTAGACATCATCTCCTTAGTTACCCCTTTGATGGGGGGTAACATTTGGCTCCTACATGGGGACATGTGCTCGTTGTAGAGCACATAAGAACCTCATTATATCATGGTATGACCTATCCCTACACACACTCAAGAAAAATGTTAAAATCAAAGGGTTGTGTAACTCACCCTCTTATTCATATGGAAAAAATGATGACTACATAATCTTAACCATAACTTGAAAATAATTTTTTTTTGACATTTTTATTCCAGCATATCAATATGAGTATGCAAATCACAAAAATTTAACACAACAACATGAAGGGATGCAAGAATAACAATATGCAAATCAAGCATATGTATGCATATCAAGCAAATACAACTACACTACCATGACATGCATATGCAAATATGATACAATGCGATGGAATATGCAAATGACCTACCTACTTACGTGGGGCCTGAAGCCCGTATATGTCAGGTGAAATAATAGAACCAATGAAACCACCTGAGTATCTAATCATACCGCCTTCCCTTGTGCTTAACTATAAACCATATCAAAGACAATTTAAGCATGACATGATCATAAGCATAAATAAATATATAATCAATCATAAAATGCAACTTATGGAGGTGGGAGGGTGGGCCAAAATCATGTTGAAAATGGTATCCATGAGCTTGATCAATCCATCTATGAACAAGACTACCACATATATATGACAACTCATCTCCATCCTCACTTAGAAAAGCACTCCTCCTTGAAGACTATGCGAAGATGAGAGATCGAAAGAAAACCCCATGATTTCCCAGAGAAAAAGATATGAGATAAGGGACAAAGTCAGGTCTAAAGAAAAAATGTTTCTCCATACTCAAAACATGTTGCCTCCTCTTCTACAAATCCCTGCAAAAAGACCCAAGATGAAAACACTATTGCTTTGAAGTGTGAGTCTCTGATTTTTCCGGGATGGCCATAGCCTTTTGTCCATCAAAATTTGAGGATGAAGGCAGTTGAAAACATTCATCATATAACAAATATGAGTGCTCATAAAGATATGCATCACAAATCCCAAGGTGTGATTGAAAATCATCATGAGTATACTACGACAAGTCATCCTTGGTTGGATGAGACGAGTCTATATTCATATCATCGTCAAGCTGCTAAATACCTAGATCATCCAAATATGAAGACCAGTTCTCCGAAGATGACAACTCGACACTCTTCATTTGAAAACTACCCTCAGTGTCGTAAATGGGGTCTTTATAAAAAATGAAACAACATCCATCCCATCTATGTCTCCCAACACATATGAAATCATTGATGTGGTCATCAACTATGTCTAAGAGGTCTTCCACAAAATCATTTTTATTCTTGAGCATTTCATCATTTTCATGTGCAAGAGGAACGATAGGTTAAACGAATTCATCTTCACTAAGTGGGAGAATGGGTAGGAATGTCTCATCTGGATTCACAACATGCTACACTTCTTCGGAGCATTTCTCTTTTGCTTGGAAGCTTTCTTCATGGACCTGTTCTTCAAGTGCTTCTTCATCACTAACGGCTTGATTTTCAACGAGAGCTACTTCATCTGATGGTTCTTCAAAGTCCTCATCTAAAATTTCCATGGTGAGGTGGGATCATACCTCAAGGTATTCATTAGGATTTTGTTCCTTCTCTATTGGATCATCCCATTCTTCTTTGGCTATGTCGAGCTCTAATATTTCCTTTGGTATAAATGGTTGACCCTGTCTTGGAGAGATTTTCTTTTTGTTGTGTTTCTCTGTCACAATATCACATAATGATTTCATTGCATAATAAGCTTCAGCGAGTTCCCATGCTAATGATTTAGTAGGATTCTCTTGGTAGGTGATAAAAATAGTGTCAAATCTTTCTCGTATGTGTGCACAAAGTTTAATGAAGAAGTGTGCATCATCACATCTTGTAGCCAACTGTCTGCAATATTTATGATCTTCTTCAATACTGTCTTTGAAAACCTTGTCATCAAGGATATC
Organism: Picea engelmannii; assembly: GCA_009831015.1. Classification (NCBI taxonomy): domain Eukaryota; kingdom Viridiplantae; phylum Streptophyta; class Pinopsida; order Pinales; family Pinaceae; genus Picea; species Picea engelmannii. Next base: position 214,454 of record ML787172.1, read on the forward strand.
AACCAAATCATTCTCAATGGTCTTTACTTTTTTATAAATTTCCTCGGCTTCTTGTTCCTTGATTTTCATGATGCAAGAATGCTTGATCAAATCCCACTGCTTCTTATCTAAAGACAACAAGAACAGTTTCGTCTGAACATCATCCTGGATCATGTCATGCCAACCAATGTATTCGGTAAATTTGACAACATGTGCAACGGTCGAAAATGGATCACCATCAAATTTTGGTATATCATCCCACCACCTGGAGGGTATTCAGTTGGATATAAATACACTTCCATGATACGTCAGTGAAGTCGCCAGATGAGCTTATGTGAAGCTCATCAAAAGTCAAGGGTAACTTCCCTCAAATGGAGTCACCAGACAAGCTAGAGATAAAGGCTTTGGGGTAGACTTTCCAAATGTTGTTATGGGATCGAAAAGGATTCAAAATCCTCTCTGGCAATGATGCCAAAAAAATTATCGCACAAAGTGTCGTTGGAGAAAAGTCGACCACAAGCAACAAATGTTAGACACAACTGGGAGTAAGAACCATTGTCATCTTAGCAATTACTCCCCTCGTTTTAGTGATAGATGATTAAACCAAAAGGGAGGCTTCCCAAGTGACTTTGGGGGGATAGAGGTAGAAAGAAAAGGGTTTAGAAAGGGTCCCTCCTTTGGTCACTAGACCAGAGTGCTTAAGGTTTGAAGAGTGATGAATTTGGTGAAGGAAAGAGAGAAGTTGATCAACAACTTGCAAAACCAACGTTAGAAACACTACCCCGAGACCAAAGATCATGAAAATAAACCACCAAACACTAAGGGAAACAATAAGAAACCTTTTTGTCACAAAATTTGCAATAGACTATAAATTATACCAGCAAGAAGTAGATGTTAAAATTTGCAATATATCGCTGTCAAAATCAGCATTAAATGATGGGAAATAAAAGCTTGCAAGCAATAGACAATATTCCAATGATTAAACCACAATTTTGACAGTTGAATGGGATGTCAAGTAAGTGTTATCAGATAATTTATAACATCCCTAGATGGTTGTAGAAAGCATTTTCTACAACAACAAGTGTCTACCACCTAAACTAGACAATAAATGTGCTAATTTATATCCCTTAACAAGTAGATTGATTCGCAACATTCAAGCACATTTTTTTGCGGTGAAAAAAGTAAGTAAACAAGAGTAAGAGAGAGATTTTTCTGCAACCCTAATGGTTGTAGCTAATTTAGTATTACCATAGTAATAATAATCCAAGGAATCCATACATTTTAGCATGAAAATATAGCCTAGAGTCCGAGCAATTTATCTAAAAAATTAAAGATCACAATAGAGAAATTTTCACGTTTCTCAATGCAAAATTTAATTTCTCCAATGTAACTAGTGTCTTTTGTTAGAAAAATAGGACCGTGGAGCAAGAAAATAAAAACAAATGTAGAAACAAAAACATAGAAGATACACAATACAATAGAGCCACAGATATACGTGATTCACCCTATGTTCGCTACGTCCACCAGAGAAATCGCCAGGTCCTTCCTTTTCATTATCCAACAAATGAAGGGATACAACCTACAACACACCTATTGTAACTTCCTCTTCTTTCTCTCATAGTATCCTCTCTCATAATACAATATTCGCAATGATGCATAGCCGCAATACATTTCTCTCATAAAAGAGGGTTTCCTTCTAGGGAAAAAAACCCTAACATAATTTCTAATGTCAGATATGTGACCTTATAATGAACGGTCCATATTTACTATGAAATTACAATATACATTTACTAGGAAATTTTTCCTTCGAGGGCTCACTTGCCTCCGAACCCCCCA
>ML787172.1:216771-234436 GCA_009831015.1 Picea engelmannii
AACTGAGCAGGAACTCAGTTTCTCCCTGGTTACTCCCTTTGTTAACATGTCTGCAGGATTCTGGCTAGTGTGTATCTTTTCCAACTTCAAATGTCCATCTTCCAAGATGGATCGTATGAAATGGTACCTGAGTTGTATATGGTCAGTCTTCGAATAAAAAGTTGAGTTCTTTGCAAGATGAATGGCACTCTTGTTGTCATAGTACAACCTGTTATTCTCTTGCTTCTTTCCCAATTCCTCCATAAACCTCTGTAACCAAATCATCTCTTTACTAGCCTCTATAGCACCAACATACTCTGCCCTTGTTGTTGAAAGTGCAACAACCTTTTGCAGTTTCGAAATCCAACTTACTGTTGTTCCACCTACAGTAAAAACATACCCTGTGGTTGCCACATATAAATCTCTTCCTCCAAATCCCCATGGAGAAAAGTTGTTTTTACATCTAACTATTCAAGATGTAAATCTTCTACTGCCACAAGACTTAAAATAGTCCTAAATGAAGTCATTTTAACAACAAGAGAAAATATTTCATCAAAATATATACCTTTCTTTTGTGCAAAACCCTTTACAACAAGTCTAGCCTTGTACCGATTTTTGCCTCCATCTTCTTCCTTCAACTTGTAAACCCATTTATTCTGCAATGCTCTTTTTCCTACAGGCAACTTAACCAAATCCCATGTCTGGTTTTTTACCAGGAAACCCATTTCCTCTTTCATGCCTTGCTCCCACTTCTTTTTAGTGTCTACCTGCATTGCCTCTTCATAACGTTCTGGTTCACCAGAATCAATCAACAATAACCAATACAATGAAGGAGAGTATCATTCAGGGGGTCTACTTAACCTGGTAGATATTCTAACAACACTTGCAGGAGTTTGAGGTACCTGTTGATCCTGTTGTTGTACATTTTCATTTTCTGGTACCTTTGGAATTTTTTTTTCTGTGATCTCATCAAGCGCTGTGTATTCTAGTTTTTCTTTTTCTTGTTTCTTTCCCTGCAATTGATCTTTGTACATGACCTTCTCATTGAATATGAAATTTCTACTCCCAATGATTTTGTGATTTTCATAATCCCATAAGCGATAACAAAAATCATTAACATTGTATCCAATAAAGGTACACTTCTTGGATTTTGCTTCAAACTTTGTTCTATTTTCTTCATCAATATGGACAAATGCTTCACAACCGAAAGTCTTTGTTGGCACAGGGGGCAGACCCAGAGTTCAACGCACCAACAAAATCCTAACTACCGACCCTTTCGGCAACACTTGTGAAGTAGGCGAAGTCTCACTCAAAGTAGAGGCAGGGGGGGTTACAAGACTCAGGTGTTTGTAACCAAGTTGGGACACAGATCTGTGATTACAGTACTTCGCAGAATAATCTAACAACACTTAGAAGGTGATATGAATTAGTTAATTATCTTCATTAACATCGCAGAATAAACCCTTAGACAGTTCAGCACAGTAATAATGAAGGATAAACACTTCTACTACTTAGCACATTGCACAGAGTTAGATCTAACATTCATTCATCTAGCACAAGTAAAGCACTAAGCAACATCAGATATATCCATCATACATAATAACAAAAGCACTAAGAAGATAATGACAAACACAACATAACACATGAGAGAGACAAGATATACGTGGTTCACCCCAGTGTGGGGCTACGTCCACCAACTGCTTCGTCTCTTCTATTATTCTTCAAACTCTTACATTCCTTTGCTCCTATGCACTGAGCCACAAAGCCAAACTTCACATCGGAAAAGAGATATGCACACTAAGCACCAAATCCTCCTTCCCAAAATTAGGTCAAGACATAGAGCCAAATCCTTTATCAAGCATAGAGCCTTACATACACATTTTGTTTGCACAAAGAACTCAGAACTACTTTCACATAGCCTCGCAAGCTATTGACTCTTACGTCGCTCTCCTACAATACATTCTTGCACTTATTTATAATTTTACAATAAGGCCTAATCATGGGTAAACCCCATGGGCCGACATCCCATAACCCATTACAAAAACCCTAAGGAGCCTGTGATGGGTCCACAAAGCCCACAACACAAGTGAGATCCACGATCTTAGCTCCTCCTGGGCACTCCTTCCTCGATCACTGCATCAAAGTCCAAAAAGTGGTCAAACCTGACCAATATTTCCTCAAAACTTGGTTGAGGGCCAACAGGTCCCCAACACTCACCTATGACTCATCCCGAGTCACTCAAGTATGGGAAACGCTGCTTTGAAGGCCTCGAGCTTCGCTCAAGCTGCCTTGACTTGCTACTTCTCCTAAGCCTCCTGCTCAGCGATCTCTTTGATCATATGCTCTGTAACAAGCCCTTCCAGGCATTGTTTTGTTGTCACAACCACTTGGTGTAATTGTGAACCTTGTCCTTCAATCTCTTCAAACACCTTGCAGGCTTCATCCTACATAGGTTGTAGCTTCTGCGTGATTTCCATTACTCTGCCCTGGATGGTAGTAATTTTTTGTTGTACCACGTGTTGTTCCTATGATCTATTCATTCTTTCTACTGCAATAAGTAGCTTCATCTTTGTTTGCACGGTGTATGTATGTTGTTGCGCCTCCTATAGCTACGCTTCCAAATTCCTTAGCTATGGATCTTCTGTGAGGCGTTCGTAAGTCTGTGTGCTTCTATCGCTCAGTTGTTTGCATTCTGAGGTGAGGGCCCTGATTCTTACAACTGCATTCTTGGCGGCTTCCTCCCTTTGATCGCGCACTTCCTGCAGAGTGCTCGGTACTGCTTGGGTCTCCAACTCTGTTATCCTCGCTTGAAGCTGATGGATGGCCTCAATGAGCTTCACCACTTGAACCTCAACTGAATCATGTTCCTCTTGTGCCAAGCTTGGCATAGAGCGAAGTGCTTTATTCACCACTTCTTTGACCATAGTCTCATCTGCGAGCAATTGGTCCTTTTCTCTCTATATCTTTTATTTGTCCTCCTTGAGCATCACCCATAACTCATCTCTCTCATTTTCATAGGTGGTTGCACAGTATCGCGCAACCCGTAGTTACTCTAAGACTTCCTCTTTCTCATGCTTCAAGGCTTCTATAGCCTTCTCCTTTTCTTCTTGGACTTTCTGAAGTCGAGCCTCTATCGCATCTGCAAGTCTTCTTAATTGGGCGGTCTCATCCCCCAATTCTACAACCTATGACAAAGAAGCCGCAGTAGGTACTGCACAGCTCAAATGAATAACTTGTTGTATTTCCTTCAGCTCCTTCTCGACCCTTTCATACAGCTCTTCCTGCTTCGCTCCATATCTCTGCAAGAGATCTTTGAACGCATCCTCCATGGCTCCATGGACTAGATTGATATCATCCTCTGTGAGCGTGGCCTCCATTTGGGGTTTGCTAGCACGTGTCTTCTTTCTTGCCGAAAGTTTCTACGAAGAAACCTTCCTCTTCTGCGGAGTTGTTGTTTCGGTACGGGGGTCTTTCGGTGGTGTATCTTTGTCTTCTCCTTGCTTTTCTCCTTCATCCCCTCCTCCTTCTCCATTTACTTCATCTCCTCCTCCTCCTAGCGATCTGGATCCACTTTCATCAAAAGCATTGTCCTCCTCGTCAGTCTCTATATTATGAACTTCCTCCTTTTTCTTCTTCTTCTTCGCACTTGATTGTCCTACATGCTCGACCCGGGTGATGAGGGGGCTTCCTATAATGTCAGCATCGAAGAATTTTTCATCATCAACTGGTACAAGGAAATCCTCTGGCCACTCCTTCATTATCTGCTCCATGTCTCCGTCTGTCAACTTGTAATAGGACTGTAACTCTTCCTTGCTCTCGTCTCTGTGCGTAGTCATATAGATAAAATGTCGATCTGCACGGAACTTAGCTAGGGGTCTTTACTGGTGCAAGGTGCGTGGTGTCATACGCGGGAATGACTCTATGGTAACCTTCAGTTGTTGATAATAGGCATGGAACATAGTGTTCGACTCCATTGCTTCGACATCTCATTGGTGTACCACAAGGTAGAGAACCTAGCGGCCAACGACTCATATGGTTCGATCTCTGGGAAGGTGGCTCCTTTCGACATTTGCCAAGCAACAAAGCAATCAATATGAGCAACTAGCTAAAGTGGAACACTTATCTCTAATCATGAGCTTCGTGGTAGTCTTTCTCGAGCTCATTGACGAGGTAACTCGCCCAATTCATCTACATTCCCTCCACGCATTTTCCTGCGAGGTCCACCATGAACCCGGTGACCTACATGGGACGGTTCTTTCTTACAATATTGTCAACTTTGAGTTGGCAAGCGAGGCACACTGTGCCATCCTGGATAGAGGATACCTTGTAGCCTCGCTTTCCTTTTTCAACTTCACCATAAGCCTCCTTGATGCGCTATGACAGGGAGCGATCTAAGGCCTTCCCTAGGTAAAACTGTTGAGGGTTGGTTCCCTGCATGCTCAATCATGTAATCAAGTGGATCAGCGTCGGATCCATGGTAATCCGTCGGTCGAACCACAAATATCCACCATGGTATCATCACAAGAGGAGTTTAACGCAAGTGTTAACCTCCTTATGACGACCAAAATGGGGAATCTTCATCACATTGAGTATCGTGGACTGATCAAGTTCCTTAATCCGTGGTTGGGAGACCAAGCAAGGCTTCTTCCAAGTAGTCTTCGTCAAATATCTATGGGGTGTGAGCATAGCATAGTTCTTTCTATCCCACAGGTTGAATTCATTGTTCTTTAGTAGCAGGATCTGTCCCAACTGACTCTCGACTACGCGTATTCCCTTCGGGATGTACGCTGTGATCAAAATGTATTCATAGTCATGTGGAATGTTGACGTGCTTAACCACGCTAGCCAAAGGCAGGATATACTCTGGTAATATCAGCGGGATCTGCTTAGCATTAGCCAGATCGCATCGATTCTTACTTCGTTGCTTAGTCGCGGGGTTGACACAACCGGAGCAACATCTAGTCGAAGGGAAATCATATAGTCCCCTAGTCGACGACGCTTGTATTCCTTTAGACATATCTTTATCAGCCATAAAAAATTTAACAACCTCCTTAACGGACTTCTCTAACTCAGTTCATTCGTCCAACAGTCTCACTATTAACAGATAGGTCGGGGTAGGTGACCGGAAAAGCGGGGTAAACAAACGAACATCGACATCTTAGTTTCTGATAACACAAATCGGCACACAATCAATTCTCTGTTAGCATTGTTAATCACGGGTGGCAAAAAGTGGTCCCGACACAGCGTCCGATGGGTTAAATAAGCGATCATTGTAACAGATTCTTCCAATGGGCAGGAATGCTTCCATCAATGCGAATTTGTCCATTATGGAGTGGTCTCAACATCCCAAACACGGTCCATCCGCCCATAAATGTGTTTCCTAGCCGTTCTGGAGCATTGTTCTAACGGTCGAGGCAACTCCAATGGTCATATAGCTTCACCAAGGTGAAGTCCCATTCTGCGCGGTTCTGCTATTCCGGCAAGGTTCGAATCCTGTAAAGTTGCCTTCTATGAATTCTTCCATTTGTTCTTTGTAGCTTCCTGTAGTTTTTCTAACTTGGCTTTCTTCTTACTGAGCTTCCTTGCCTTCTTTCCTGTGATCTGAGTCTCTCTAACTATTTCTGGATTCCTCTTTCCATTCTTATCTTCTCCTAGCGTAGTGACTTCATACTGTTGATGTGCTCTCAGAGAGTTCGAAGTTAATATCTCTTCTCTTATTAATTCCAGGGTGGGTATTCTTCTTTCTTGCATGGATAGGTCCTTCAAACCTTCTTGTGTTCTTTCAACTTCAACAGCTAATTCTCTTGCATTATGTTGCTTCGACTTAACTTCTCGTTCTTCTATCAGTTGATCTATTTTTCTATCTATGAAATCCCTTAGTTATTGCTTTTTTTTCTGTAGATTCTTCCTCTACTTTCCTTCTGATCTGATCCTCCTCAATCCAAGTCTTTCCTAATAAAAGAGGGAAAGGGGCGTTGTTCTCAACAAACTTAATGACTTCAAATTCCTCTTCAGACGATGTTCCATGACTAATAACAGGTACATTAGTAACTCTTCCACATAAGGTTATCATCTTTCCTTTGAACAAGCCTATCCTTCCCAGGTACCATAGTAGGCTTTCCCAAAATTTCTCAAGTGCCTTTTGTCATAATATTTACTTGTGTTTCCTCATCCAAGATACAGTCTATGTCGAAGTATCATATTCTTACATTTATCCGTTGTTTGTTTTTCAATATCTCAGGTAAACTGGCATCTTTGCAAACATTCATTGTTTCTTTCAACTGGGATAAGATAGTCTGAGCTTTCTCTGATTATTTCTCTTGACTTTCTTCATAGTTTTATTGTCTCATGTTCATTCGTTCGACTCTAGCAATCATTCTTGGACAATCCTCAACCTCATGACCAACAATTTTACAACAATGACAAATAGGACCTGTACCAGGGAATTCCCTAGCAAGATGTCCCGATCTTCTGCAGTTATAACATAGTTTCAATCCTCTCTTTCTTTTATATGTTCCCCAACTTCTCCTGTACTACACACTAGGATCACGGTGATGGACCTGCAATCTGCAAAAATTCTTTATAGGTTCCTGCATCCACTTATTAGTCCAAAAATTCTTTCTATGCATAGGAATAACATATCTTTCTTTATTTCTATCAGATTTATTCAAATCAATTCTTTATTCTAACTGCACCCTAACCTTTAGACTAGGACAAAATCTATCAAACATACCTAGGTTCATGCTTTCGAAATAAAAAAATTCACTTATCTTACTCTTATCAAAGCACAAAGATTTACCTGTTTTAAGATCTTACCTCTTTTCTTCAGATTAGATTTCTTTCTTAGCACACAGCTTCACAAGTCAAGTAGAGTATTGCGCAGAAGTAGATCTACACACAAAGATTCTCTTTTCTTTACTTTAGTTCCCAACAATCACAGTTTCAGGTCCCAGCAACAGAACCATTTGTTGGCACAGGGGCAGACCCAGGGTTCAACGCTTCAACAATGCACCAACAAAACTCTAATTACTGGCCCTTTCGGCAACACCTGCAAAGCAGGCGAAGTCTCACCTGAGGTAGAGGCAGGGGAGGTTACAAGAATCAGGTTTCTATAACCAAGCTGGGACACAGATATGTGATTACAATACTTCACAGAATAATCTAACAACACTTAGAAGGTGATATGCATTAGTTCATTAGCTTCATTAACATCGCAGAATAAACCCTAATACAGATCGGTGCAGTAATAACGAATGATAAACACTTCTACTACTTAGTACATAGCACAGAGTTAGATCTAACATTCATTCATCTAGCACAAGTAAAGCACTAAGAAACATCAGATCTATCCATCATACATAATAACAAAATCACTAAGTAGATAATGACAAACACAACATAGCACATCAGAGACACAAGATATACGTGGTTCACCCCAGTGTGGGGCTATGTCCACCAACTGCTTCGTCTCTTCTATTATTCTTCAATCTCTTACATTTCTCTGCTCCTGTGCATTGAGCCACAGAGCCAAACTTCGCATCGGATAGGAGATATATGTACTGAGCACCAGATCCTCCTTCCCAAAACTAGGTCAAGGCACAGAGCCAACTCCTCTATCAAGAACAGAGCCTTACATACACATTTTGTTTGCACAAAGCACTCAGACCTACTTGCACTTAGCCTCACAAGCTATTGACTCTTACATTGCTCTCCTACAATACATTCTTGCACTTATTTATACTTTTACAATAAGGCCTAATCATGGGTAAACCCCATGGGACGACATCCCATAACCCATTACAAAAACCCTAAGGATCCCCTGTTGGGTCCACAAAGCCTGCAACACAAGTGAGATATGCGATCTCAGCTCCGCCTAGGTGCTCCTTCCTTGATCACTGCGTCGAAGTCCAAAAAGTGGTCAAGCCTAACCAAGATTTCCTCAAAACTTGGTCGAGGGCCAACAATCTTCCAAAAATAATAGTTTACCTTTTTACCTCTCCATGCCTCCTCTGGAATTACACCATCCAAATAGCTTGAAGGTCCTCTGTTTATTAATTAAATAGTAGTATCTACAACATCTGCACAGAACTATATGGGCAAACCAACATGCAATCTCATACTCCTTGCACGCTCCATGATTGTCATGTTCATCCTTTCTAACACACCATTTTTTTGTGGTGTTCCTGGAACTGTCTTCTCTCTACGATCCCATGGTATGAACAGTAATCATCAAACTCCTTGCTATGATATTTGCCTCCATTTTCTGATTCGAGACACTTCAACCTTTTTCTTGTCTCATTCTCAACCAAAGCTTTCCATTTCTTAAAAGTATCAAAAACATCATATATTGCCCAAGTTTTTCTAGTTGCATCATCAATAAAAGTAACATAATAGCAAGAGCCACCAAGAGATGATACTTGAGCAGGTCCCCATACATCTATATGCATAATCTCTAACCTTTCACTCTTCTTTTCTTTTCTGACTCTGAGAAATCTGACTCTCTTCTGTTTTCCATAAACACAATGCTCACAGAAATCCAAATCAATTTGTTTAAGATCTAGAAACAAATTTCTTTTGTGAAGTATTTGCATCCCCTTCTCACTCATGTGTCCAAGTCTATGATGCCATAGTGATGTATCCACTCTTGTAGAAGCTAAAGAGATAGAAGAGTCAGTATTACCAATACATAAATAGAATGTACCTACCTTCTCTACTTTTTCTATCACCAGTGATCCTTTGGTGAGCTTCCACACCTTATCTGTAAATATGGATATACAACCTTCACTTTTCAACTGCCCTGTTGAAATTATATTTTTCCTTAGATATGGAACATGTATTACCTCTTTCAACAACCACTGGTTTCCATTCCTTTGCTTTATTTTCACCTTTCCCATTCCAACAATTTTGCATGGTGCATTATCACCCAAATGAACCTGTCCAAAATCACCTTGAACATAATCTAGAAAATGTTTCATATGGAGTGTGGCATGAAATAAACCCCTTGAGTATACTACCCAAGACTCAGAAATAGTATCTACAAAAAGAATCAAAGCATCTTATAACACATGACCTGTTACATTTTCTTCCTGATTTTTCTTATGTTGTCCATCTCTTTGTTTCTTTGGAGCTGTGCAGTCTTTCTTCAAATGTCCTTTCTTCCCACAATTCCAACACTCTATCTTTCCCAATCTGGATTTTGATCTGCCCTTCCTAGAATTCCCATGGTTCCCTGATCCCTTTCCTCTATCCTTTTGTCTTCCCATGTTCTCCATGTTTAATGCATTACCTGATGTCTCACCTGCCCTTTTCCGTTGCATTTCCTCGCTAAGGATAACACCAAAAACATCATCAAATTTTAAAGTGTTTGAACCAGAGATAGAGTTACTTACAGCCATGACCAAGCCATTCCAACTTTCTGGCAACGAGCACAAGATTAGAAGATACCTTACCTCATCAGCACAGTCCACTTTTATAGAACTTAGCTGATTAGTAACCATATTAAATTCATTTAAATGATCTGCAACAGACCCACCTTCTGGCATCTTCATATTAAATAATCTCTTCATTAGAAATACCTTATTAGATGCAGATGGATTTTCATACAGTTTAGCCAATGCGTCCATCAGCTCCTTCGTTGTCTTTTCTTTCAAAATATTGAAAGCCACCGACATTGTCAGGCTCAACTGTATCGTTCCTATTGCCTTTCTGTCAAGAACCTCCCATTCTTCATCCTTCATGGTCGTCGGATTCTTTGTTATTCCACCCAATGGTAGGAATAGATCCTTATGATATAAATAATATTCCATCTATAACTTCCATAACTGGTAATTTTGGTCGTTAAATTTCTCAACCCTAAACTTTACATCTTCCGTCATTGCTCCCACTCGAACCAGGAACCCTCTTTTCCTGCAAGTTATCTTTCGCTATGATACCAGTTGTTAGAAAAACAGGATCACAGAGAAATAAAATAAAAACAAATGTGGAAATAAAAACAAAGAAGATACACAATACAATAGAGACACAGATATACACGGTTCACCCAGTGTGGGTTACGTCCACCAGAGAAATTTCCAGGTCCTTCCTTTTTATTATCCATCAAATGAAGGGATACAAGATACAACACACCCGTTGTAACTTCCTCTTATTTCTCTCACAGTCTCCTCTCTCAGAATAAAATATTTTCAATGATGCATAGACACAATACATTTCCCTCATAAAAGAGGGTTTCCTTCTAGGGAAAAAAACCCTAACATAACTTCTACCGTCATATATGTGAACTTATAATGAAGGGTCCATATTTACTATGAAATTACAATATACAATTACAAGGCAATTTTTGCCTTCGGACCCTGTAGGGGAGGCAAGCCCCCCCACATTGAGGGGTGTACAGTCTTCATGGGGTATAAACACGGCTGAAAACAAAGGCCTATAAAAACAGAAGATAATCAGGCTCCACAACCAACACCTTTTCTATTGGGTAATGGAGTCATAATATCAAAGAGAAGTTAAATGGCTAATAATGGAGGACTTGAACCTTGGACTTAAACCCTTATAATCCAAGTTGTACCTCTAAAATTAGTCACCTAACTTGCTAGTTGATGGGAAGCTAGGCATTTAGAAGTTAGTAGGATAGACCATCCTAACCCCTAGTCTTAAAACCCTAGCCAAGAAAGTATTTAAGGGGATAGACACTCCTAACCCTCAAATCAATCCTTGAATGGCCTCCTTTCACAAATAAAAATGGCTTGAAGGATGGAATAGACAATCTTGACAGTCCTAGGGTTTCTTCAAGCAAGAATAATCCAAGAAAGTTGTAGCAAAATAACCTTAAACATCAACAAACCTGCAAGAAATATCATCCAAGAAGTAGCTTAGGTCACAAACTATCCTCCACAAGTGAAAGAATCCATCTCCAAGCAAATCACATGAGTAATTCTTCCCAAAAAGACAAGTCACATAACAAGAGAGAGGGTTGAAATTCTAAGTGAGAGAGAGGTAGTAATGTCTCAATGATCAATTATTAAAAATGAAGTGAGGCTTCCCTCTATTTATAGAGGGAAATCCAAACTCACTTTACCCAGTTTACAATTAAATCCACTAATTTAGGCTTAAATTCATTTTATTACATTGACTTTTACCAAATCCACTTGATTTTTGTCCACATATGCTAAATAATGACCCATATGATAAAATAGAGGGAAAATGAGTCCCCAAAATCCTCTTCCAAGGGTGTTTGTTGGGTAAACTAGCCTCCAAAGGCTAAGATGTCAACCCTCAAGGTGCCACATCATCTCATTTTTTCACAAACACAAGGTTAATAAACCACCCAATCACCAAATGCAAGCCTCCATGCCATATCGACTTGTCCAAATATGGCGTTCAGGTGAGCTAGGCCAACGTTCAAGCATAGAAGGATGACATCATGTATGGTTCATCTTCTCGGACCTCTTTCATGGGTAAATGACATCATAATGAGTGAAAAATACATCATCAATGCCCTCCAACATGTGGGGTACAACATCCATCCTATGGGGTTTCATGCCTTCATGGATATCCCAAGCACCTTAGTACCTCCACGAATGATGCCACCAAGTAAGATTGTGCAAGAAAAACAAGGTATGCCCTCCAAGGTTCCACAAGTCATATGAATCATGCCAAGTAAGTCAATATTAATATAAGAGCCACCCAAACAAGTACATTGGATCCCCTCTTTCAAATTAAACACATGCTCAAAGACTTTATGCAATTTAACAAATTAAAATATGGGAGGGTTATCAAAAGGCCCTATTGGCTAGACCAATTTCCCAAGTAGAGGAGTGTTTCCTAGGTGAACTCTATCTAGGCCATGTTATGAATGTGAGGTGTATGAAGGGAGAAACTTTTGGGCATGGGGTCATTGACATGCAAGGGTCTCATATGGTCTCATTTTGATGGGTGCCTTTGTAGAGGGTGCGTTGCATCCTTGAGTTACATTTTGTTTGGGTTGCAACCTTTTTCTAGCCCCCTAATTTTTCCTTTTTTTATATTTTCTTTAGATTATTTACAAGTCCCCTTTACAATGTTTCTTATTTTTTATGCATTAAATGAATTTCCTTTCAAGAGGGATACTTATAAGTCCTTTCTAAATATGTGAGGTGTTCATTCATGCTTAGGACTTGGGGTGAGTGCCTAGAAAGGTAAAGCTAAATTTGTTGGACTATGGATTTTGTGTCCCTTGTATCCCCACCACTGCATTTTGATCATGGATTTTTTATTTTTTTTTGTATTTGTTGATGCTGGTTGCAACAACCTTTGGGCCTTTAGCCCCTTCTTCCGATAAGAGAATGAGTTATAAGTCCTTTTGGGGGTACATTTAACTCCAAAACCAAAAATGTGAGGATACAAAGAGGAGTGAATATGAAAAGTGATCAAAGATGGTCAAGAATGGCACGATGACCCATCAAGAAGGACCTCCAGTAGCATTGCTTTCCTTGTGGATGGAAAACCTACTAGGAACCCCAGGATAAACACCAAGGTGAAAAATGGTAAAAAACATAACTTCCGAGCAAACATCTCATAATCATAAAGAAACCTTTGAAACTTATCTACATTCCCCAATTATTAAAACGACGCATACCATGAAACTTGACTAGTTACCTCATGAAGAAAGACATGTCACCCTTTGTATATCAAGTCAGTGTGGTGGACGCTTCTTTGTTTCCGATGATGATGGTGAAGCGTGGTGAAGAAGAGGGGCTCTGCGGGATATGTTATACATCAAGATCTCGACACTCCATGTCTGCAACTTGCAGGCCTCAAGACATTATCTCCTTAGTCACCCCTTGGCTCGGGGGGGGGTAACAGGTCTGAGAGGATTTACTATATTTAACTCCAATAAGTTGTCATTGTCTTCAATCTTTTATCGTGTTATACATCACCCAAAGCATCGAACTTATCCTTTGTTGAAATGTTATAAGATATTTCTTAGATATAGTGGGCAACAAATTTGATTATTAAGAGTTATCCCCTCTCACCCAAGAGCCAGCTTGAGGCCTAAAGTGGGTTTTGAGATGCCTCGGCATAGTTCCTGAGCATTGTGGAACATTTTGAGGGATAACAATGTCAATATTTGAGTAATTAGTTAGTCGTAAAGATAAATTAACATGTTATTTCTAAGAATGTTTCATTAGTGGCCTTAAGGAGGAGATTCAAGCACAAGTCTGAATTCAACATCCTGCTACCTAGTTGGAAGACTCTAAAAGGGCTCTAGTAGAAGAGATGATGATAAATGCACAACTCAAAAAACCCTCTTTCATTTCACACACTCACCCTTCCCAAGTTAATTCCTCCAACAAAACCCCTACTCATTCCTTGGAATCACAGAGGTTGTCTCAAGAAGAAATGGTAGACCGCCAAAGGCATGGACTCTACTATAATTGTCATGGAAAATATGCTCCAAGTCATAGGTGTAAAGAATAGAAATTGTTTGAAATATATATGATCACTTTGACACTAACCGAAGACATAACTACCAAAGAGACACAAAATTTATCAGTTGGAGACACCAACACTCCAACTTAGGTAGATATAAAACCTCAACTCCCTCAAGAAGAACCCCTAATCTCTCTGCATGCATTATCAAGAATTTTGAATTCACAAACCTTGAAACTTATGGATTGTATCAAGAACCGAAATTTTGTAGTCTTAGTTGTTAATGGCAGTACTCATAACTTCATTCAAAAGAGAGTCGCAGAAGAAACCCATTGTTTTTTCCACCTGGTGCACTACTTTCAAATCATGATCACCAATGGAGGTATGATGAAACATGGGGGAAGATGAGAAAATGTCAAATTCTAGATGGGAGACTATCAACTTAAAACCATCTATTTTCCATCAATAAGGGGGCTTGTAATATAGTATTAGGGGCATAATTTATATGCACATTGGAACCAGTTACCATGGATTTTAAGGAACTAAATCTAAGTTTCACAAAAGAGGGTCAAGTTCCCACCCTTCAAGGGATTCAAATAGACCCTCCTAAAATAGTCAACTCTCGTTGTATGGAGAAGTTACTAAATAAAGGCCACTTTTACTTTCCCATGTTAATGTCATATAGATTATGGAAATTCCAACAAAATAAATACACCCAGAATTACAAGTAGTCCACAATAAACATCATCAGGTATTTGAGACACCAAAGGGTTTACTCTCTTCTCCTGGAGAGCATGACCATGGTAATCCATTGATTTTAGGAATTCAACCACCATATGTACATCCTTATGTACACTCTTTTAGATAAAAGAATGAAATAGAAAAAATCATTCAAGAATTGTTGGAAGTGGGGGTTATACATCCTAGTACAAGCCCTTATTCATCACCAGTATTCATGGTGTCAAAGAAGGAAGGCACTTGGCACATGTGTCTTTATTTTAGGGCTCTCAATAATTTGACGATCAAGGATAAATTTCTTATTCCAGTTATTGATCATCTCTTGGATGAACTTCATGGAGCCAAGTTTTCACTAAGCTTGATTTGTGTTCATTCTACCACCAAATAAAGGCAAATGATATTAATATCTCTAATACAACCTTCCAGACACACAAAGGTCATTATGAGTTTCTCATGACGCCTTTCGGTCTTTGTAATTCTCCGTCCACTTTCCAGAGCCTCATGAACAATATTTTGAAACCTTTCTGATCTGGATTTTATGAGCAGAATGAAATGAATACAGATTACTAACAAGTGCTTAACACAAAATAATAGAGATACAGTAAAACTGGTTTTCTATTCAATAACGAAATAAGCTGAAACTGTAAAATGCAGCGGAAACAAGCTTGCTGGAATGGTGGCGGCTTATCTCTAAGAAGAGATGTGACGGCAGTGCGCATTCGCAAGAAGAAAGTTACAATGAGGCTCTGAAGGCATTTTTAAAATAAGCAAGAATTCCAAAAACCCTAGACATCCAAAAACCTAACCCTAGGAGATGAAGCGCCAAAAGTCATGTGGGCCCCGTTTGGGTAAGCTAGCACATCAACTTCCCAGGGTCGTAACTTTTGCATATGATCTCTATTTTAGGCGTGTGATAGCCCGTTAGAAAGGTATCATCGAGCAGATTCATTTTGGGGGCTCAATCATGCCTTTGGATATCATTGAGGAGCTCGATACTGAAAAACCTTCATTTAAGCCCTCAAAATGGCCCCGGAAGTAAAAACTGCTAAAAATAGTAAATTGCCAAAAATGTCAGAAAGTTGTTTTGAGCCAGTTGGAAAAGGTGGGTGGCCACCGATATCCATCTGGATCAATCCTCCCTCCTTAGGAATAAATGGTCTCCATTGTGTTGAGGTCCCCCATTAGATGAGGAAATTTCTGTTGAATTTGGCCCCGGGTGAGCCACTTGCCTTGGTGCAGGAGATGCCCTGCTTTGACGACTCGATAAAGCTAGATCCTTTGTTGTCGAGTGCCCTTGATCTGTCTATCCACAATCTGATCATTGGATTCCTGTTGTATGTAGTCAAGGTTGAGCTCTGTTGGTGTCAGTTGTTCTGCTACTTCTGAGGTGTCCAATAATGGTGGGAAATAAGGGCGAAGGAGATCCACGTTGAACACTGGGTCCAAGCCAAGGAAAGGAGGAATGTTGAGCTCAAAAGAATTATCCCCCATGGCCTTGGTGATAGTGTACGGTCCATAACGGAGTGGGCAAAGCTTCTGATGGGGTCCTGTAAGGCATTCTTTCTGCAAGTGCAACCAAACTTTGTCGCCCACCTGAAACTTATGCGACACCCGATGTTGATCATGGCGTTGTTTGTACTTGTCATTGGACTTCTATAGAATATCCTGAACCTGTTGGCGGATGTGCTCGATTGGCTCAATGAACCGGGTGGCTTTGTCAGCTTCAGTTGGAGTAGGAGATGAGTCAGTTGAAGTGACCGCAAGGGGAAGTTTAACATCTATGGGGACCAATGGTTGGAATCGCAACCCCACTTGAAAGGGGTTGTGGTCGGTTGAGCTATGCAAGGCTCAGTTGTAGCTATGCTGGACATAGGGAAGGATCTCATCCCATGTGCGAGGGTTATTTGAATTATACATGCGAAGGATATGCACAATCATTCGATTTACAACCTCAGTTTGGCCATCTGTCTGGGGGTGGAAGGCCATGGATTTGGTGAGCTTCGTGTCCAGCAGTGACCAGAGGCTCGACCAGAATGTGCTGAGAAATCGACTATCCTGATATGATACAATGGTTTGTGGGATTCCAAAATGTACCCAAACTCGTTCAAAGAAGAGCTTAGCAGTGGCCTCTGTTGTGATGCTCTTCTTGCAGGCAACCAGAATCGCCATCTTAGAAAAATGATCAACAACCACAAAAACACAGTCATTTCCCCGCTTGGTGGATGGGAGGCCCGACATGTAGTCCATTGAGATGGATTCCCATGGCTTGTTAGGAGTAGGAAGAGGGGTGTATAGGCCCTGTTTCATAGTGGTCAGTATGGAAATAGCGTAGGCAGTGCAAGACCTGATATATTTGTCGACCTCCTGTCAAAGTTTCGGCCAGTAGAAATGTTTCTGTAGCATCGCCACTGTCTTTTCGACACTGAAGTGTCCTACCACCCAACTGTAGTGGGTTTCCCTGATCAGCTTCGCTCGCTCACTTGATGGAACACAGATATGGCCCAGACGACATAACAACCCATCCTGAAGATGGAAATTATCAACAACTGCATTTGCACCCAACATTTGGTAGGTGGTGGCGAAGTCAGGGTCTATCTCATAGAGTTGGGGCCATCCAGATGTCTCATGGCCGTAAGAGTCTAGCACAGTGGTGAGTGCTGCGACTGGCGGTCTACTGAGGCAATCAGTAACGCGATTGGTGCTTCATGTTTTATACTTGATGTTGAGGTGGAATTGCTGCAAGTATGTGGACCACTTTTGATGGCGGTCATTCTACAGTTTTCCCTGTGTCTGCATGAACTGCAGTGGCTTATGATCAATGTGGATGATTGTCTTCTTCCCAAGAATGTAATGTCTCCAATGGCGTCATGCTTGCACAATGGCATACACTTCTTTGTCGTAAGTAGGGTACTTACGGACAGTATCGGACAGTGTCTCACTATGATAGGCCACGGGGTGTCCGTGCTAAGTGAGAACGGCACCCATAGCATAGTCTGAAGCATCTATCTCGATCGCAAAGGGATGTTGCAGGTCTGGTAGTGAAAGTACCGGGGCTGAGTACAAGTGCTGCTTCAAATCATCAAATGCTTGTTGTTGGGACCGGCCCCACGCAAATTTTTCCTTACCACCACCCCTGTTTATTTGGCTGAGGGCCCATGCAATATGGGAGAAACCCAACACGAACCTGCGGTAGAAATTAGCAAGTCCCAAGAAGCTCTGAAGCTCAGTGAGTGTTGTTGGGGCTGGCCAGTCATGGATGACTTGGATCTTGGCTGGATCCACATGTACGCCATGTTGATCAATGATGTAGCCCAGGTAATGCACCCTATCCATGCCAAAGGAGCATTTTTCCAGGTTGGCGTATAGCTTGTGCTGTCGTAGGGTGTGCAGAACCTACTGAATATGTTGCAAGTGTTCGGCCCAAGTCTTGCTGTAAATTAGAATGTCATCCAGATACACCACTACAAAAGTATTGGTGAATGGTCACAGGATATCATCCATCATCCTCATGAAAGTGGCTGGAGCATTTGTCAAACCAA
>ML787172.1:246593-270532 GCA_009831015.1 Picea engelmannii
AAAAAAAAAAAAAAATTGAGGAACCCTCTTTAGTTCAGAAGATTTTGAGATCTCTGCCAGGTAGGTTCAACCCGAAGGTCTCTTCTATAGAAGAACTTAATGATCTAAAAGCCTTAGCTTTTGATCAACTTATATTAACGTTGACTACATATGAAATGAGGATAGTTAAAGATAAACCCACCTCTAGAGAAGCATCATTTAAAGCGGATAAGAATGAGGATTCTGAGCCTGATAAAATTGAAGTAAAATTTGTGAGAAGACTAAAGAAAGGATCAGGCAAGTACCAAGGCAAGTTGCCCTTCAAATGTTTTAACTGTGGAAGGATAGGTCACTTTGCATCTAAGTGTCCACACAAGAATAAGGACCAAAACTCTGAAGGTGAAGAGAAGTACAAATTCAAGAGATTTGGTAAAAAGAAAAGCTTATGTGTAAACTATGATGACTCTTCAGGAGACACAGATAGTGACTCTTCTTGTGAAGATAATATTAATGTCTTTATGCTAATGGCCAAAGAGGATTATGATAATAAAAGCATAGGAAGTGATGTTGATGATGAAGAAGTTGTGGTTGACTTGGAAGGAGAACTGATCAGTGCTTTAGAAGAAATTGCTAGACTCATACTCAAGAAGAAGAAGCAAAAACAATTGTTGATACAGTTCGAGAAAGACAGCAAAAAACCTGATGAAGACTTTGCCCTGCTGAAAGTAGAATTAGAAGAGGCAAAGAAAATAGAAGACATTATGAAACAAAAGTTATCAGAAAAGAAGGCAAGATGTGATGCCTTGGAAGAAGAGGTAGTAAAAATCAGAAAATAAATGGAGAAGTTTAAAACATTATATCTCCAAAATATTCCAAGCATTAAAGCCTCAGAAGGATTAGCCACCATTCTGAATCAACAAAGGAATCCAAATTTGAAAACTGGTTTGGGTTATGAAGAAGGATCAAATAATGGTCAGCCAAGCAACAAAAAATCGATTAAGTTTGTCAAATCTACATGCATTCACAGCAATAAATATGGAGAAACAAAGTAAGATAATCAACCACCAAGAAAGAGCGAAGGAAGAAGTACCAGAACTGAAACTGTAGAACGAAGAAATAATATACCCTCTGCTCAAAGAAATCATCAGCATGGAAGAAATCAACCTACTCAAAGAAGACAACCATTTTCCAGATACAAAGGATTTTTCTATGGATATTGTTTTTACTATTCTAACTTTGGTCACAAAGTTGTAAACTGCTAATTAAAATTTAGATATGAGAAATCAAGACACTCAAGGAATAGATATTTGTCGCAACAAAGAATGAAACAACCAATTAACAAACAACCACATACTGCAAATCATGTGATGGTTGGGAAAAGTACACAGGTTAAGCAAACAATCGTTATGTTCCTTTATTCAATGAACCAGAATGTTACACCTGCCATAATTATGGACATAAAGCTGCAAACTGTCACTTAAGGAACTATGAACCAGATTTGAATCCTTCTGCTGAAAATGTCAAGGTTTGGAAGAAGAAATAAAATGACAAGTGTGGACTAGTGTTGTCAGATCAAAGACAAAAGAACCCCTGGTATATTGACAGTGGTTGCTCCAAACATATGACGGGAGACAAAGGTAAGTTTCTATCTCTAAGTGAAAGAAAATCAGGAAACGTAACCTTTGGAAATGATTCTCCAGGTAAAATCAAGGGTAAAGGGATGGTGAGTTTAAGTAATGGAAAAGGAAAATCCCAAGATGTTTTGCTTGTAGATGGGCTGAAACATAATTTGCTCAGTGTAAGTCAAATGTGTGACAGAGGATGTGAAGTGGTGTTCACTTCCAAGCATTACAAGATAAAGTCTGTAAACTCGGGACAAGTGGTGGTTAAAGGCATAAGGACAGATAATAATGTATATGTGCTGAAAGAATATAAAGAAGAGTGTCATCTAAGAAAACATGATGAAAGTTGGTTATGGCATAGAAGACTTGGACATCTAAATTTTGACCACTTAATCAAGCTCAAAAATCTTGAGGCAGTAAAAGATCTCCCAAGAATATCAAAGCCACGAGACACTGTGTGTAAACCCTACCAAGTAAGAAAGCTAACCAGGACACAGTTTAAATCCAAGATCTCTACTTCAACAGAGAAACCACTCCAATTAGTTCATATGGATTTATGTGGACAATTAAGACAAGAAGGCACAGGGAAGGAAAACTACTTCATGTTGATCATTGATGATTACTCCAGACTCACTTGGGTTTCTTTTCTCCAAGAAAAATCTGAAGCATTTGAGAAATTTAAAATATTTAAGGCTTTAACTGAAAATCAAACAGGCAACAGATTAAAGGTTGTAAGATCAGACAGAGGAGGAGAATTTATGTCAAGTGATTTCAAGGAATTTTGTGATAAACATGGGATCAAGAGAGAACACACCATCCCAGGAAATCCACAGTAAAATGGAGTAGTTGAGAGGCAAAACATAACAGTTCAGCAAATCGCCAAGTCAATGATGAATGAGAAGAACATTAGTCAAACCTACTGAGTAGAAGCAATACACACAACAGTCCAAGTTCTTAACAAAGCCCACCTCAGACCACATAGTGACAAGACACCTTACGAACTGTGGTATGGAAGACATGCCTCAATCAAACACTTCAAAGTCTTTAGGAGCAAGTGCTATAAAAAGAATAATAATGAAAACCTTGGCAAGTATGATGATAGGGCTGATGAAGGCATCTTCTTAGGATATTCTACCAATAGTAAAGGATATAGATGCTTTAACAAAATATTGCATAAATTAGTTGATTGCATTGATTTAAAGGTTGATGAAGGAGTCCCAGTAAGAGAGGTGTGTAATAGTGAGTCCACTACAGAGGACACAAATGACGATAAAGATGAACAAGTTCGAGAATCAGAAAATTAATACTCTGAGTCAGATGAAGACTCAAATACATCAAATCCTTCCTCCAGAATTACTCAAAAGAATCACCCCGCAAGTCAGATAATTGGTGAGAAAGACAAAGGTGTACAAACCAGGAGAAGGATAATCAAAAACATTGAGCAATCACACATAGCCTTCATCTCAATGGTGGAACCCAAGAACTTTAATGAAGCTAGTAAAGATAACCATTGGGTTAAAGCCATGAATGATGAACTTGACCAGATTGAGAAAAACAATACTTGGGAGATGATTCCTAGACCTGAAGGTAAAAATTTCATAGGCTCCAAATGGATCTTTAAGAATAAATTGAATGAGCAGGAACAAAGAAAGATTGGTCTATAAGGGCTATGCTCAAATAGAAGGACTAGATTTTGATGAAACATTTGTGCATGTAGCAAGATTATAAGCTATCGGAATATTTCTTGCCTATGCTTGTCATAAAAGGTTTAAAGTCTATCAAATGGATGTCGAGTTTTCTTTTTTAAATGGAGATTTAAAACAAGAAGTCTATATGGAACAACCAGAGGGTTTCGAACTGTCAGATAACCCTGACTTTGTGTGCAAGCTGAAGAAAGATTTATATGGGTTGAAACAAGCCCCTCGTGCCTGGTATCACAGACTGGATAACTATATCCAAGACAAAGGGTTTAAGAGAGGAACATTTGACAACCATCTATATATCAAAACATAGGGTAATGATTTGATCATCGTGTTGGTCTATGTAGATGACATCATCTTCAGATGTAATAATGATTCATTGGCACAATAGTTTGCTTCTGCCATGGAGTCTGAGTTTGAAATGTCTATGATAGGGGAACTGTCATTTTTTCTTGGTTTTCAAATTACTCAGTGGTTTGAAGGAATGTTTCTTTCTCAAGAAAAATATCTAAGAGAAATGTTGAAAAGGTTTCAAATGGAAGATTCTAAACCTGTGGGAACACCTATGGTTACTGGATGCAAATTAAGCAAGGATGATGACTCACTTGATGTTGATCAAAGTTCATATAGGTCAATGATAGGCATCCTGTTGTACATCACAACATCTCATCCAGACATAATGCATGTTGTTGGAATGGTAGGAAGGTATCAATCTGCGCCTAAATAGAGTCATTTGCTAGCTGTCAAAAGAATATTCAAATATTTGAAAGAAACAATGAACTAGGGACTGTGGTATCCTAAGAATCAGAATTTTCAATTATCAGTCTACTCAGATGTTGATTGGGCTCACTGATGGATGAAAGGAAAAGCACGAGTGAAGGTGCATTCTTCTTAGGAGATTCTCTAGTAGCATGGTTGAGCAAAAAGAAAGGTTCCATTTATTTATCAACTATAGAGGCAGAGTATATTGTTGTTGCTACTTGTTGCACTCAGGTATTATGGATGATTCAGACACTTGCATACTTGGAGGTAAAATATACTGCACTGATCCCAATTCATTGTGATAACACTAGTGCCATAAGTGTGTCAAAGAATCATGTATTCCACTCCAAGACCAAGCATATTCCTATTAAATACCATTTTTTGAGAGAGAAGGTCGCCAATCAGATTGTTCAAGTTCATTACATTCCAACCACAGAACAAATTGCAGACATCTTTACTAAACCCCTAGCCAAGACACCATTTGAATATCTCTGTCAAAAGCTAGGTGTCATCTCGTCTCACACCTAAGAGAGTCCATCCTATTAGGGGGAGTTTGTGTTGGTTGAATATCTGATACCTCCGAAAAATTACTTCAACATCTCAGGGGGAGCGTGTTTTTCTTTGACATTGATGTCAAAGGGGGAGAAGAAAAGCATGACTGGATGCTAAGGTTGGATATCGAGGTCTAAGCAGAATAGTGCAGCCTTTCAGGGTTACCATCAATGCCAAAAGGGGATATTGTTGGCATTTTTACAGGAACAACAATGATGCACTTGTCATTAATGGAAAGAACACACAGAAGAGCAAGCTAGAGAAGAGATCAAAGCTCAGAAGAGATAGCGCCTTGCGCTTTCCAGAAGTGCAGTCGAGGACCAAGAGAAGGACTCACAGGACGAGCAAAGGTCGCACAACCTTTGACACTTAGAAATTCTTCCAAGTCGGAAGGATGTGTAAGCTCAGGAGGAAGAGAAATAGTGATCGTTGGATCACCCATCCTGAATTCCCAATGGTCGTCATATCAGAGTGCAGACAGGAGGAGCACGCAGAGAAGGAGAACATATCTCAGGCGTCAAATCTAAGTGTGAGGACCGACCGTCGTTGGATCCAGAAGAATGTGCACGACCGTTAAGTGCAAGGCGAAGCGGGCTTACAAAGTATCGAAAGCAGGGGGATCGTCCAACGTCAAAGAGGATACATGGCAACAGATGAGCAGTTTCACAGAATCGCGAATCAGGAGAACTGCGTCAAGCAGTCCGCAGATATCATGAAACGCGAAATCCCGGGGACCATTCAATCCGGAGGACACGTGGCAAGAGATCAGCATTTCACTGACTGGAAAGTCAAAGGAAGGAAGTGCTCTAACCTTCCAACTCGTGAAACATGAAATCGCGATATGATATGAGTCATTGGATCGAGGACTAATTTGGGCAGTCAGATCCAGGAGGTGAATGTGGCAAACTACGTCAGCAAGGACAGGTGGTAGACTACATCATCAAGGACACATGGCAAAATCAGACAAGGACAATTGTCAAGATGATTCAACATTTCAAGTATGTGAATATTACAAATCTGAGTGACATGTGGCAGCCACTCGGTTCATGACATGTCATTGACTGACGCAAGAGTTACGTCACTGCGGGAGTTTTGCTTTGGGATTTTTACCATCAACACTCCCCCAAAGTCTCGAAGGCTGAAGTCTCGGAGCGGAGGATAGCCGTCGGATCACTGAGGATCGTGGATCATTGATCGGGCACGACAAAGGCTCACAAAGTCGTGAAATCATGAAGCAACCTCATGCTTGGCCCCTGGTCACAGCTAGTGGTCACATCAGCGTGAGAGAAGTAAAGGAGCTAGTGCAGCTAGGCTCCATTTCGGAGTTTCGTAGATCGGGAAATCCAGATGAAGGAGTTGCGAAAGCTCACAAAATGTGAAATCACGAAATTGATCTGAGTCATTGATTGTAAGGGAATCGAGGACTGTAGATCTTGTCCTGAGGAATTCGCAGATTCGGGGATCGGGAATTCGGAGAAGATAGTTGAGCAAATTCATGAAGTTCGCAATGTCCTGAAGTGCGAAATTATGAAGCGCATGTTGGTGTAATTGGTGGTCACTATCGGTGGTCACGTGAGGGGAAAGAGCTAGCATATCTAGGCTCTATTTCGTGATCGGGAGTTGGAAGACTCAGAGTGACTCACAGCAAACTCGCGAAACCCGAAATTTCAAAGCACCTTTTTGAATAAGCGCTTGGTCACCACCGATGGTCATGTGAAAGGAAGGGGCTTAGCCAGAAGAGCCAGCCCCCACTGTGTAGATTTCTCAGAAAGGGAAAAGGTGCCAAACACATGAACGCGTGGAGGTTCTCTCAGTAAATTCCATAATGAAGTGATTGCATCTGCCACAGAATTCGAGGAGCTATAGGGTAACTACCAGAGGAGACGAAGAGTCTTGAGGTAACGTCCAGTGATGATGAAGAGATTCGGTAATGACAGAGAAGACGAAGAGTCTCAACTTCCAAAGAGGCTTAGGAATCTCATCATAGCGACCACTGATGATGAACTCACAAGCAATAGAACTTCCAAAGAACATGAAGAGTTGCCATGATGATCATGAGATGACTTCATGTGAGGGAGGCATGCAGAATTTGGAGGGGATGTGATTCTGCTGTGGAGCTATGGGAGAGCAAGGAGAATTTATGGTGAACAAACTATGCGGTAGAACAATGTCACTGTAAAGAGAATGCAAAGACATTGTGCACGAGGAGGTAGAAGGTGCACAGAGAGGATAAAAACGCAGAACAAAGAAGAGATTTGTGTTGTTGTTGAGTGTGATTCATGCAAGTAAAAGCAGGTTGTGTGTAGCAGTTGAAATGTTGTGTGTAGCAACTGAAATGCACAAAAGGGGGATAACACATGGTATGGATATGGTGCACATATCATAAAAGGAAAAAGAATAGAAAGCACAACAGATGCAAGCAGGAAGACACTGATGCAGGCAGAGCAGAGCTGTGTAGCAGAATAGTGATGTGACTGGTAAGCCATTGATAAATCATGTATCACTATAATAACTTCATGAGAAGCAGAGATTTATATTTCAGGGTGGTAGGGAGGTGCTAGGGAGGATTGTTGTCCTCAGAGTTTCAAGTGGGTGCTTGAACACAGGGAGTTGTAGCTTCCATCTGGTTGCAGCCAGAAAAACCAAGGTGGCAGGGTGGTGCAAGGGAGAACTAATGTTCTCTGTTATACAGGTTGGTGCATGTGTGACTGGAAGTTGGTTCTTCCATCCAGTTGGTGCTGGAACACTCAGGGAGTTGGTGTTTCCTTCTAGTGGGTGCTAGAGAAACCAGAGAGTTGGTGCTCTCAGCAAGTTGCAGCTTGCAAGACAAAGGTGGTAGCCTCACAATGAGTTGGAGCTCATAAGTATGATAATGTACAAAATGTAAAGATTACTTATCATATCAAGAAGAAAAGGTTTTTACCCTTTATGGGTTTCCTCGGGAAATATCTGTCTTTATATATTTCATGTGTGTGATTGATGTTTAACATTTTATTGCTTGTTTCCCAGCATCATGGTGATTGTCATTATGTGTTCAGTAAAGAGTTTAAAATGGGAAAAATCGTTTGAGCACAATAACAACTAATTCACCCCCCCTCTCAGTTGTCCAACATAGAAGAATAGACCTTCGTGACTTTAAAGGATGCCATGTGCACGACTCCAATATTAGTAGTGCCTAATTTTAATAAGACTTTTTTCTTGGAATGTGATTCCTTAGGAAAAGGTCTTGAAGAAGCATTGATGCAAGAATGACGCCTCTTGGCATTCACCAGTAAATAGTTGTGTGACCGCAATTTGGTAAAATCCACATATGAGAAGGAAATTATGGTTATCCTTCAAGAAATGGAACCTAACACCCATATCTCATTGGGAGAGGTTTCTATATCAAGATTAACCATCACCATCTAAAATACTTCCTTGAACAACAATTGTCTTCACTGGAGCAACATAAGTGGGTCACCAAGATGTTGGGGTATGATTATAAGATCATATATAAGAAGGGTAAAGAGAATGTTGTGGATAATGCTTTATCTAGGTAATGTAAGGATGAGGAATCACTCATTGCCTTATCCTTACCAAGTCTTAGATGGCTCAAGTATTCCCACAGGGAATGGATAGCAAAAAGTACTTTAAGGAAACTCATCCAATGGTTTCATGCAAATCCAAACCCACCTAAAGGATATACATGAAAACAAGATACATTGCACTTTAAACAATGCATTGTTCTGGAAAAAAAATCAACCTTAAAACAATGAGTCTTAGAGGAGCTACATTCATCACCAATAGTAGGTCACTATGGATTTCAGAAAACCTATGAAACAACTAAGTGCTCATTCTTCTGGGAAGGAATGAAAATAGATATCTAAGATTTTGTATCATCTTGTGACACTTTCCAAATAAACAAGGGAGAGTCGATGAAGATGCAAAGGGCATTGCAACCATTACCAATTCCACACAAATCTAGTCTGACATTTCAATGGAATTTATCATGGGACTCCCAAAAATAGGTAACAAATCAGTCATAATGGTGGTATTGGACCATCTTTCAATTTTTTCTCATATTCATTCCCTAGCTCATCCCTTCATTCTTTCCTCGGTTGCCCAGGTCTTCATGGATCATATCTTTAAGCTACATGGTATGCCCACTTCCATTGTCTCAAATCAGGATCCCACATCCACCAACGAATTTTGGCAAGAGTTATTTAAACTAAAAGGTACACAATTGAATTCGAGCATTGCATATCATCCCCAAATGGATGGGTAAACAAAAGTGGTAAAAAAGTGTTTGAAAATCTATTTCAAATGCTTTCCTTCTGAAAAGTTGCACCAATGGGCACATTAGCTTACCCTGGTCAAATAGTGGTACAATAACACTTATCATGGAGCTAACAAAATGACACCATATGAAGTTGTTTATGGCCAAAAACCCTTGTTAGTGGAATCTTATGTACCAAGAACCTCCAAGGTTTAGGTAGTAGATAAAACAATTCACACTAGAGAAGCCATTATCGATACCCTCAAGGACAACTTGGTTATGGCACAAAATTGAATGAAACAACAAGTTGATCAGCACATATCTAAATTTTGTTTGGTTGAAGGTGATCCATGAGGATCTAAGGAACACTTATAGAGGTTCAGGAGGATGTGGAACATTCACAGAGGTCCTAGGGGGGTCCAAAAAAGCTCAAAATTTGACTGCCTCAAATGATCGATAAAAAAAACATCATTACATAGACCTTGTTGTCAACTTTCCAACGACGCAAAGAACAAGTCAAATAGAGCTCGTATGCAAAAGTTATAAGCGGTCAAAGTTAGAGTAAAAGGGTAAAAAATCAAAGGTCAAAGTCAAAGGGTGATGTCAGCATGACAGGTGATGATGTCAGCATGGTGATGTGTGTCACCACTGCAAGGATGACATGTGGCACATGATCATACAATGGTGACGTAGCATATCTAGCTTGCAGATTATATCATCCAAGTGGTCCAATAATTTGCTAACACGTGGCAAAGGTCAGCCAATAAAAGGCCACCATGTGGTGACCTCCCATTGGCCTATATTGATATGGTTTATAAAAAATTATGGAGTTGACAGAGGTCAAACCTGCAACCTCCATAACCTCCCAAAGCCTTAACAAACCCTCCGCTACCAACGCACCACATGAATGTTACTTAACCTATCTATGGTGCGAGTTGTATTTAAAGTTGTGTATTGTAACGATCGGGTGGAAAAAGAACTAAGGGCCTAAGCCCTCGACCCATATTATATGGTTGTATGTATTATAATATAACCATGTGCCACAAATCGCGGGGCTAGCGATCTATATGCCATATAACAAATAAAACTGAATGGAATATATATAGTTTAAAGCATAAAGCATTATCCGATGGGCGGTAGGGTTTGATCCCCCGACCCACCAAACATTACACCAACGTTTTAACCAATATGCCAAATATGGCATTTGTTGTAACAAACCATAACTAAAATATTTATTATGATGTTGATGTCACCAAGAAGTTCGGGGTATGGTTTGGGCCTGTGGCCTATTTAATGGGTGCATATCCCAATGTAGACACACATTCCAATGTGGGCACACATGTCGAGGTGCACTAATTTCAATGCAAAAATCATTTATGTGTTTTGAAGTGTGTGTCAGGTTTGCATAAGTTTATGTGTTGCATGGAAAAGCATGCCATAAGGTATATTGTCCACACCTAGGAAATTTTATACTCGTTGGACTCGTTTTTCTGCAAGGATCATGAATTTGAAGTATGTTTTGTGATCAGAGGTCATTTCTAAATGTAATGTCTCAGTTTGTCATGTATGAGACCCATAGTCTCGTTATATGTGTAAAAGAGATTTTTCAACCCCTGTTCATAATTTGGTCGACTTTATACTCATTCTTCTTAGAATTTTGCAAGGATTTCAATGGTAAACTCTGTTTTTGCATTTGAGCAATGAATTTTCAGATTGTATTCAAAATTGGCTTTTTAAGTCCATGTTGTAATGTAATTTTTCATTTGGAGATGATGAAGAACAATATTACTATATAAAGGGACTTTGAATATGAAATGACATATGTCATCCATATATGTAATTTGAGTTCCTTTATTTTTTGTTGTATTATCTCATTATTCTTCAAGTTATTCATCAATATTAATGAAGTTTATGGACAAGTAAGCATATTCACATGTGTTTTTTCAAATAGTCAAGCGATCTTCATTTACCGAATATGTTCAGATGTTTATGTGTATTTAAGAGTTATTTTTACATCAAAGGATTTTCGGATCAAGTTGGTATCAAAGATGGTTTTTACGTTTATTTGCAAGTGTATGCTTACGAGGTCCAAATCTAAAGAAGGTAAGGGCACACTTGAATATTTTAATCATGAAATTGGACGAACATTTTGAAGGACATAAATGAAGCATGAATAATTTCTTCCTAAGGCTGATAAGGAGTTTTGAAAAATGTTCCTTGAGATGACATCCATGGTGAAGGAATTGTGGGAAGACCTAGAAAGAAGGAGAGAAACTCCTCGTCAAAATAAAGGTGGTCCAGTTGAAACAATGGTAAAATTTGAACAAGAAGGAGAAGGTGAAAAACCTCCAGGGTCTCCTCCAGCCCCATCGTCATCATCATCGTCCTCAACACTGCCATCATCTTCTTCTGATGGAAGTGAACATTCTTTGCATAAGAGGAAAAAGTGGTCTAAGAAGTGTTCTCATTCTCATGATTTCCCTATTTATGATGGAGAGTTGAATGCAGATAAGTTGGATAATTGGGTCAAACAGATTGAAGTGTATTGCAATGTACAAAAAATAATACATGACACTTCAAGGATACAATTGGCTACTCTCCACCCGAGCAACAGAGCTTTGATATGGTGGGAGAGTCGGACACAGGTTGATCTTATTCAACATGGTAAAATCATTTATTCATGGATTGAATTTACTGTTGCATTAAGAAAGCAATTTTATCCATTAGCTTATATGCAAACATCAATGATTTCTTGGCAACATCTAAGACAAGGAAAAGGGAAAAATGTTCAAGCTTATACACAAGAATTCAAGAGGAATGCATTATCTTTGGAAATTCCATTACATACTATTGAGACTCTTATAAAGTATATTGGTGGTATGCACTCATATCTTCACCATACTATATTGATGTTTGATCCTACTAATAATGACAAAGTATCAGTACAAGCTACTCATCTTGGAGCCAACAAAGGAAAACATGTTGAGGATGTGTCATAGGAGCCACATGTAATCAAGGAGCAATCAAAGGGAAAATGGAAGAGTAAGAAGACAACTACAATGAAGAATGATGAAGAGAAGAAGCCTACATGTTCTCACTGCAAGAAGAAAGGACATGATGAGAAGCATAATTGGAAGTTGCATCCAGAATTGAAGTCGAAGTGGGCTCATGCTAGGAAGGGTAATAAGAAGACCACAACAATAGTTCAAGACCTTGGATCAAATTATGAGGATGAAACCACAGTTAGAGCTATGGGCATCAAAGGTAAATCTTTTGTTGCAAGTTTTAGTTCGCGTGCTTCTTCTGCAAGGTCTAAAGTAATCCCTGATGGAAGGCAAAGAAAAGAACTATTTCATTTACGAGTTATCTCAAAGCACACCAAGATTGATACACTTATTGATAGTGGATCACAAGTGAATCTTATTTCAGAGAAAGTTGTTCAGAATTTGGGATTAGAAACTAGGCCTCATCCGAGACCATATCCTTTGGGTTGGATTTGTGATAATGCTCAGGTAAAAGTAACTAAACAATGCAAGTTACGGTTCATGATCACATCCAGCTTCATTTATGAGGTAGAGTTAGATGTTGTTCCAATCGAAAATTGTGGGATGGTTTTGGGAAGTCCATGTTTATATGATAGGAAGGACATTTTCTACAAGGAATAGAACAAGTATCATATTTTAAAGGATAGGATTGAGTTCATAGTGAGAGCTCATCGGATGAATATGAATTTGACAGTTGCCACGACAAGGCACATGCTAGTTAATACTAGTATCCAGGATGTATATTTATAGCCTACGGTTGAAAGCAGAACATGTCCTTTGGTTGATGTTGTTCCTATTAAGAAGGGCATATATGTTGATGGTTCATTCTCTTTCGCATATGTATATTCAATTTTGTTGATAAATTTATTACTAATCAGTGGAATATGGTTGGCTACTACAACAATGAATGAGGAAGTTTGTGAATTTAAGGGAATGGTTAATTTGGTCAGCAATGTTGTTTCAGTCTTCATTATGGTTGTGATGAGTCAGGTGCTCGTTATCCAAGCAGTAAGGTTGAATGATACTGGACAAGTGAGGAAAAAGCATTCTCACTTAGTTTCTGAATAATCCATACTTTTGGAGGTCCAAAAGTCCTCTAGTGGGGAGGTGTGATCTAAGAGGATCTAAGGAATGCTCATAGAGGTCCAGGAGGATCTGAAACACTCACAGAGGTCCCAGGGGCTCCAGAAAAGCTCAAAATTTGACTATCTCGAATCATAAAGAAAACAACATCATTGTGTAGAGCTCGTTGTCACCTTTCAAACAACACAATCGAAAATTCAAACGAAGCTCATGTGCAAAAGTTATAAGCAGTCAATGTTTAAGTAAAAGGGCAAAAAGTCAAAGGTAAAAATGAAAGGGTGATGTCATCATGTTAGATGATGACACCATCAGGGTGACATGTGTCACCACTGCAAGGGTGACACATGGTGGATGACCGTAAAATGGTGACGTGGCATATCTAGTTGGCAGATCGTACCATCCAAGTGGTCCAATCATTCGCTGACACGTGGAAAAAGTTACCCAATGAGAGGTCACCACGTAGCGACCTTGCACTGGCCTATATTGATATGGTTTATCAAAAATTATGGAGTCAATGGGGGTCGAACCCGCGACCTCCATAACCTCTCAAAGCCTTAACAAACCCTCCACTACTAATACACCACATGAATGTTACTTAACCTATCTATGGTGCGAGTTGTATTTAAAGTTGTGTATTGTAACGATTGGGTGGAAAAAGAGCCAAGGGCCTAAGCCCTCAAACCATATTATACGGTTGTATGTATTATAATATAACCTTGTGCCAGAAAACCGCGGGGCTAGTGACCCATATACCATCGTATAACCATATGGTATATTCCATATAACAAATCAAACCCAACAGAATATATATAGTTTAAAACATAATGCATTATCCAACAGTTGATGGGGCTTGATCCCCTGACCCGCCAAACATTACGCCAACGTTTTAACCAATATTCCAAATATGGCATTTGTTGTAACAAACCATAACTAAAATATTATTATGACGTTGATGTGACCAAGAAGTTTAGGGTACGGTTTGGGCCCGCAACCTATATAATGGGCATGAATCCCAATGCAGAAACACATTCCAATGTGGGCACACATGCCAAGGTGCACTAATTCCAATGCAAAGTGCATTTATGTGTCTGAAGTGTGTGTCGAGTTTGCATAAGTTTATGTGTTGCATGGAAAAGTGTGTCATAAGGTATATTGTCCACACCTAGGCAAGTTTATACTCGGATTCGTTTTTTTGCAAGGATCATCAATTTGAAGTATGTTTTGTGATCATAGGTAATTTTTAAAAGTCTTATCTCAGTTTGTCATGTATGAGACCCGTAGTCTCGTTATACATGTAAAAAGGGCTTTTTCGGCCCCTGTTCAGAATTTGGTCGTCTTTATACTCAGTCTTATTAGAATTTTGCAAGTAATTCAATGGTAAAATCTATTTTTGCATTTTAGCAACGGATTTTCGGAGTGTCTTCAAAATTGGATTTTTAAGTCCATGTTATAATGTAATTTGGCATTTGGAGATGATGAAGAACAATATTACTATATAAAGGGACTTTGAAGATGAAGTGACATATGCCATCCATATATGTAATTTGAGTTCTTGTATTTCCTGATGTATTATCCCATTATTCTTCAAGTTATTCATCTGTATTAATGAAGTTTGTGGACAAGTAAGCATATTCACATTTGTTTTTGCAAATAGTCAATCGATCTTCATTTATCGAATTTGGTCGGATCTTTATGTGTATTTAAGATTTATTTTTACATCTAAGGATTATCGGATTAGAAGGGGATCACATTTTTATTCACATGCAATATTATAAACAAACATCACTTAAAGATAAAGTTCCCCATAAGCTAGCTCCCAAGTTCTATGATCCTTATCAGATCATACAACGCATTGGATAAGTGGCCTACAAGTTGGCTCTGCCATCCCACTCTAAGATTCATCTAGTCTTTCATGTGTCTTGTTTGAAGAAGGTCATGGGATCAAATTGAAAAGTGAAAACCAACCTACTAGAACTTGATGAAGAAGGATCCATTTGGCTCCAACTACAATAAATATTAGATACTAGACAACATCAGTTACGCTAACACACAATCAGGGAATTACTGATCAAGTTGAAATATATGCAACCAAAATATGCCACATGGGAACTGATAATGATTCTATAGCAATTTCCTCACCTTCAACCTTGAGCACAACATTTCTTTTGAATGGGGAGGTTTTATACACCATTTTGTCACATTCGCTAAGTGTCGTAAGTGTCGCACTTCACTTTGCTCGGTGTCGTCAGTGTCGCAAATGCCATGCTCCAGTTTGATAAGTGTCATACCTTATTTTTTTCACTTTTACTAAGTGTCACCACCTCAAAACAATGAAAGAATGATCCATTACACTCCTTTGATCATAAAGAAGAGGAAAATATCATTGAAGACCTGCAAATTTTACCTTTTTCACTTAGTCTTGGCTATGTTTGACCATGGACGCTCCATTTTCTATGTTGGGGGAGCATCC
Source organism: Picea engelmannii (assembly GCA_009831015.1). Classification (NCBI taxonomy): domain Eukaryota; kingdom Viridiplantae; phylum Streptophyta; class Pinopsida; order Pinales; family Pinaceae; genus Picea; species Picea engelmannii. The sequence goes on from ML787172.1 coordinate 262,061, forward strand.
ATAGTCCTTTTACAATGGTAGGGTAGCATCATGGATGCCTTTTCCACCTCTCTGGGGGAGCGTCCATGTATATTTGGTAAAATCCCATGAATCTAGGGGCATCTTTCGAGGAAGTTTTGGATAATTCTTGGTTTGTTTTCTTGTTTTCATCAAGATATGGCTCGATTTTTCTTCCATCCTATCTTGAGAGCAAGTATAATCATGGAGATAAGATCAATCCTAACCTAATCCATTATCCTCAACTACACTCCTGGTTTATCCCAGTGGTTAGCCCTTCCTACATCTATATAACTAGGACATTTCAAAGTGAGAGGGGATGGAGAAGAGGAAGTACATCAAACCTATGATCTTGTGAAGGAGAGTCAAACCTTTGCGAAAAAGTTGATTGGATTCATGTTCAAGGGTTGAAGAAAGAAGATGGAAGGATTGCAACAACATCTAATGGTTGTAACCTTTTCATGCTTTCATTGATAAAAGAAGTTGGCCTATTTCTCTTAAACTTTCTTATTCATTTCTTGTTTATTTGATCACTTTGTTTAAGTTATCAGTTGGTGGGTTTGTTATTACTCAATCATAGATAGTAGTAGGAGAAGGTTCCTTTGTTCTTGCAAGATCGATTTCATGAAGGGGTTGCTTGGATTGGAGCTAAACTGATGGAACAACGAGGAAGAACGTCAGCAATCAGGTACATAAACCTTTTTTCCTTCTCTCTCAACCCTCCCACAGGAAAATAGAATGGTTTGTTAGGAGGATGTTAGTGTCCATTTGTTAGATTCTATCTCAATTGTAGGGAACCCAAGTGAGGGAACTCAACATGTCCACAGGGGGATAATTATCACCACAGGAGGGCATGTTAGTGTCCTACCCTAACCCCTTTACTTAGAATACTTTATTGATGTATGAGGCCACCTTCCTTGAATAAGACCCACTGAATAGTTAGTTAATAGTCACTCATTGTAGAAATGGCTCTCTTCATCGATAAGGCACAAATTAGTTAGTAAGCCCTCATTATAAGTGGGCCCATAGATAGTTAAGATTATCTATTCATAGCTACATATTGAGTAGAAGGTTATGTAATGTTTTGTCAATAATTGTTATTATATTTGGACCTTTGCTCTAGGAAGACCCCCTTTTGAAGAGGCAAGTCAACATAACTCTCTATTTTTTATTATAAAGAGATTTTTCTCAAGGTTTATCTATTTTCTCTTGTGTTCTTTGGTTTTGCACTATATTTTATGTGATTTCTCTAATGTTTTGGGGTTAAATACATTATATAAAAGTATTGAATATTAAATAAAATGTATTATTTTAATTTATTTTATTTTAAAATATGATGGACTATTTAACGTTTAATTAATTTGTTATAGTTGTTTTTTTTTAAGTTTAAATAGTTTGTAAGTCGGTTTTTGTATATTTATTTTTTCATTATGAGAGTGCAATCCCACTTTTTAAAGAGAAGATTATTATACCAGTCATCTTTCGAACAAACAAGTTATAAAATCAATTTGCCTAGAAATAACGTCACGACCAACTCATGAATGGTTACCTATTTGGCTCGAATTTGTGACTTGCTCTCAACAATCACTTAGGACAGTTCTTTTTACTAGTTGAGCTACTCTTGGTATTGAGTGTTCATTGTTACAATAAATGATGTACTTAAGAATGAAACAATAAAATTGAAACTAACAAATTATTCACATAGCATAATCATCACCTCTAAGCTTTATAATAAAAATAATTATCAAATATAAACACAAATAATTCTTTTAACTTTTGAAAGTTTCAAATAAATAATGTATAACTTTTTAAGATTATACAACATATCAAAAGTGCTAACTATCTCATAAAATAAATTATCATGATTGATGATGTTAAAAGCTAGTTTGTTCCATCAATCTATTCACGTGACAATTAAAGCACTTCATCGCACATACAAGATTTATAAATGTTGAACATTATCCACCTCTCAAAAATGTCATAATTGAGGTGTATATCCTACCTGGAATGGGTGGAATTTTGAAATAGATTATATGGATTGCCTAGAATCATGATGGAAAATCATTCTATGCAATCCATTTCACAATTTCACATCTACCCATTATGATTATGGGCAAGCCATACAATCAATCATACCATTTCCATGAGGCAAATAGTGCTAGCCTTTATAAATTACACACAATGTGTAGTGTATCATAATCAACCATGCAAAATAATGCATGACATCCATCATAAACTTACTATTGTTAAATTATAAAAGATATAAAAGCTCTTTTTAACTGCAATTGAAGCTTTATATTAAATAAAGGGTTGTGTTGGGGCAAACAACAGAGATATAAGATATTACAAAAATTTAGGCTCTAAGCCTATGGAGTCACCTATAACCATCATACCACTGGACTCGTGCATTTCCTTATCAAAATTCCAGACAGAATGATTGTATATTTCTTTTACAAACTGACCCAAAAGAAACACGACTCTAAAAAACATTAATTATAGCAGATTCATTGTCTGAGACTTTCGTTTCGCCTCCCTGAAGTGGTGTATATTCTTCCACTTCCATAGGTATTGCTTTGTGATCTCCCTCCACATCATCTAATATTCCAAGGGGAGAAATTGTTGAGACCTCATTGATGGAAACTAATTGTGAGTGATGTGGCAAAACCAAAGATCTCAAGAATTGGCACTCCACTTCCAAACTTTCAATGCAGAGGGTAAGGTTCGTAACAGTGAGATCCAATTCCCTTTTTCTAGTCATGACCTATTGGAGTGCAGTGCTATTAGCTTCAACGATTTCTTTGTGTCTATAAAGAATGTGTTTAACTTCACTATGTGTGGGATCCATTCTTGCTTCATATATACAAAGTCATGTAACTTCCAGATCACCAACCACCATAAAATCCTTCACTAGGAATGTCTAAAACAGGGATAAATAAACAACCAAAATAACCAAACTTCTAATAACCTATTAGCTCACTTCTAGATTTGAGAGTAGGTGCTTGCAGAAAGCACCCAAGTGAACCATAACACCACCCACATTCAAACCCACCACTGAAAAACACAGAACCAGAAGGAAGAGAAAAAATTCCAAGTTGGAAGCTCGAAATAATAGAGAACTATTTTTTGAGATAAGATCAAATGAAACAAGATAACTTGACAACCAGGGAAGACTTTGATCAAAGAGGAGTCAAATCCAACAATGGAAGATCACAGAGAAATTTCAAACCCCTCTAGCAAAAAAATACCCTATGAAACCACAGAACACGACCCCTTTCTTCAACATCTGTATTCGTCATAGTTTGAGCCATTCCTCGATATAACCAAAAACCACATAGGTTAAAATGAATGTGCATGTCAATCTCATAACCCTGCATATGTGCAAATTTCCAATTCGCATGCCAAATTAATTCACATACCTGTCATTTGTCCTACATGTTTAATGCATTCATCATATCATTTATGGAATAGGGAGCCTCCCTTTATCCCCATTCACAATAAGTTCACCCTTCACTGGGCTAGTTCCAACCTTTGCCCAATGATCTGCTTCATGATTTAACTCTCAGTTGACATGGAACAATTTATAGTTTACAAATTCATCTATAAGCGCGATGGAACGTGACAAAACACTTATGAAAACATTATTTCCAGTGACATTACTTTGGATGAGCACCCTGATCACCATCGTAGAGTCACCTAGGATTGTTATATTTTGAATGTCCATCCCTATCACGATTTGGATGTGTTCCTAAAGGGCATAGGCTTCAGCATAATTATTTGAGACTTTGCTAAGACGCCAAGTAGAATATGCAATTGTATTTCCTCTGGGATCATAGATAACCCCCCCCCCCAACCTCCCCTGGATAAAAGATATAAAAGTTAATAATTATAATTTTAAATGATTATTCATGTAAAAGGAAATTTAGATCCACATGACCACCCTTATACTAGATTGATAGTTCATTTCCCAAAACAATGGGAACACACATTTTAGATTGTTGACCTTAAAACCATACTAATTTGGCCTTGTTGCTACAACAAAATCATAATAACCCAACTATACAACCACAATAAAATTACAATAATTTGGCTATCTAGATGCAACAAAACCACAAAAAGTTGACTATTTAAGGACAAAAAAACCCTTATAACCCAATTATACAACCCAAGATTCAAACATAATCACATACTTAATTTCACATTAACTTAGTGTTACAAACACATTCATTTGTTCACACACACACACACACACATTTACATCCATAGTACATGTTGATGTTCGTTAAGCACACTCATATAACATATATATTTACCCTATTACATATACATTTAACTCCATATATGCTCCCCTTAGGTTCATATCACTCTGGGTTCTCACACCAACCTTTGGATGACATCGACAAACTTCACCTCTACCTGACAAGCCACCAACTAGCCTCTAAGCATTAACCCCAATTTATAAACTACAGAAGCTACACTTATATACAGTTCATTAAATTGTTTTTAGAGGAAATATGACTATGCTACTTCCATTTCTAGTAGAACCAACATTCATTCATTCCATTTGTTGTTGAATATTAGGTGCATAAACAAGACAGACATATATGGGAAAGCATTTAACTCAACAACAAACTAATAACACTTTTGACTTATGCTAAAAAGAAATTTCAACCACGGAAAAACAATAACAAAAATGAATTGTTTTATTACTTACATAGAAAGATTAAAATTCCTTGAACACGTGAGCCAAACACTAACATTACAAAGGTTTCCTCATTGTGTTTTTACTCTCCCTTTGGATTGTTGGGTACATAGCGGTCAATAATTATCCTCTTGACTGCCTTCCTAGATATGCCTATTAAAAACATTGTCTTTCTATTTTGTCTATGTACTCTTTTAAAGAAATGTTTTGAGACTTATTCAAATATGATCAGAGGTTTCAACTCACTAGATGTTTCAACCATTATTAGTTAAGTCATATTTAATTAAATTTGACAAAACCGAAGCATCAAATGCCTTGTTTAATAGAGCTACTGAAGACAACACTAGTCCATTATTTTAATCACTTGCAAACATTGCATTAAATGTCCTTAACTCACTCTTCAAGACATAACTAACTTGTCTAACACAAAGTTAACTTTGATTACTTAAGATATATTACATGGACATGTTACATATTATATGGATTCTTAGCCTTCAAATAAACAAATTTAAATTTTTCTTCTTCCCATCCACTGATAACAAATCTCGTCTTCTTATTCCTTTTAAACAAGACTTAACTCATTAGATATCATTTTCGGGATTAACTGTGTAGTGTAAGTCATTAATATATGACCCATATCCATGAGTATTAGTCGCAACTGATCAATAATTATCATGATTTGAATAGTCCACTTAGAACTCATTGCATCGAGTGATGCTCACAGGGGTGAAGAAATGGGATTGAAACTAGCGAAATGAATCGCATAGCATCAATCATCACTTCTGGGGCTTGCACCCGGTAACAAGACTTCCTAGGTGGTCACCCATCCCAAGACGCCTCTGGCTCAAGCATGCTTAACTGTGGATTTTTCCCCACAATCAAGCCCACTTAGGTTGCTACCCCATTTGCAAAACCTTAGCAAGTATTGTGCCTCATGAACTATCCAATTAGAGTTCCCTTCACTCTTATTATTTAAGCATAGAGGGGCTTCCGTAGTGCAACATATTAGATATCATTTTCAGGATTAACTGCGTAGTGTAAGTCATTAATCTATGACCCGTATCCATGAGAATTAGTCGCAACTGACCAATAATTCTCATGATTTGAATAATCCACTTAGCACTCATTGCATCAGGTGATGCTCACAGGGGTGAAGAAATGGGATTGAAACCAGCGAAATGAATCGCATAGCATCAATCATCACTTCTGGGGCTTGCACCCGGTAACTTGGACTTCCCAGGTGGTCACCCATCCCAAGACGCCTCTAGATCAAGAGCGCTTAATTCTGGAGTTTTCCCCACAATCAAGCCCACTTAGCTTGCTACCCCATTTGCAAAACCTTAGCAAGTATTTTGCCTTATGAACTCCCGAAAATGATATCTAATATGTTGCACAATACTTGCTAAGGTTTTGCAAATGGGGTAGCAAGCTAAGTGGGCTTGATTGTGGGGAAAACTCCACAGTTAAGCACGCTTGAGATAGAGGCGTCTTGGGATGGGTGACCACATGGGAAGTCCTAGTTACCGAGCGCAAGCCCCGAAAGTGACGATTGATGCTATGCGATTCATTTCACTGGTTTCAATTCCATTTCTTCACCCCTGTGAGCATCACCCGATGCAATGAGTGCTAAGTGGACTATTCAAATCATGAGAATTATTGGTTAGTTGTGACTAATACTCATGGATATGGGTCATAGATTAATGACTTACACTACACAGTTAATCCCGAAAATGATATCTAATATGCTGCAATGTGGAAGCCCTCTATGCTTAAATAATAAGAGTGAAGGGAACTCTAACTAGATAGTTCATAAGGCACAATACTTGCTAAGGTTTTTCAAATGGAGTAGCAAGCTAAGTGGGCTTGATTGTGTGGAAAACTCCATAGTTAAGCGTGCTTGAGCTAGAGGCGTCTTGGGATGGGTGACCACCTGGGAAGTCCTGGTTGCCAGGTGCTAGCCCCGGAAGTGATGATTGATGTTATGTGATTCATTTCGCTAGTTTCAATCCCATTTATTCACCCCTGTGAGCATCACCCAATGCAATGAGTGCTAAGTGGACTATTCAAATCATGAGAATTATTGGTCAGTTGCAACTAATACTAATGGATATGGGTCATAGATTAATTACTTACACTACGCAGTTAATCCCGAAAATGATATCTAATATGTTGAACTACAGAAGCCCCTCTATGCTTAAATAAAAAGAGTGAAGGGAACTCGAACTTTCATAAGGCACAATACTTGCTAAGGTTTTTCAAATGGGGTAGGAAGCTAAGTGGGCTTGATTGTGGGGAAAACTCCACAGTTAAGCACGCTTGAGCTAGAGGCATATTGGGATGGGTGACCACCTGGGAAGTCCTGGTTACCGTGTGCAAGCCCCAGAAGTGATGATTGATACTATGTGATTCATTTCGCTGGTTTCAATCCCATTTATTCACCCCTGTGAGCATCACCCGATGCAATCGATGCTAAGTGGACTATTCAAATGATGAGAATTATTGGTCAGTTGCGACTAATACTCATGGATATGTGTCATAGATTAATGACCTACACTACGCAGTTAATTCCGAAAATGATATCTAATATGTTTCACTGCAGAAGCCCCTCTATGCTTAAAAGACTTAACTCTTTAATCTATTTGATATCAACCAATTTAGTTTATATACATTATAAGAAATAACTCTTAATTTTTTAATAATTATTCAATTATAACTTTTCTTAATTTCTCCACTACATTGTATTTGTTTGTGTGCATAATAAATACTTAAACACAAACTTAACCCACATTTCACCAAGGCCTTAAACTCAAGACAAAAGCACCCCTAAGGTGTTCGGGGTAGGGAAAATCACTCTACCTTATGCACGAGCTTAACAATATCTGCACATAAATGTATGATATTTTGAACGAACTCTTTGTTGGAAATATGGCTATAGCAGAGATGACGCAGATGGTCAAGGTTGGCATTGATGGAAATCGGTTGGTTATGGAGCACACACAACAGAAGCTGGAACACAAATGTTGAAACACAAGTGCTGAAACGCAAGTGTTGGAACACAAATGCTGGAACATAGAAGCTGGAGCACAGATGATGACGCAGACGATCACGGTTGTCATTGATGGCAATCGGTTGGTTATGGAACACGCACAACAGAAGCTGGAACACAAATGCTGAAACACAAGTGCTGAAACACAAGTGCTGAAACACAAGTGCTGAAACGCAAGTGTTGGAACACAAATGCTGGAACATAGAAGCTGGAGCACAGATGATGACGCAGACGGTCACGGTTGTCATTGATGGCAATCGGTTGGTTATGCAGCACGCACAACAGAAGCTGGAACACAAATGCTGAAACGCAAGTGCTGAAACACAAGTGCTGGAACACAAGTGCTGAAACGCAAGTGCTGAAACACAAATGTTGGAACACAGATGCAGGAACGCAGATGCCGAAACACAGCGCTGGGCTGAAACACAGTGCTGGAAAACTATGCTGAAACAGCGCTGGATCTCTGCTGATAAGAACGCACGCCTTAGCCACGGTCATGACTAAGCAGCAGAAGTTTCCAATAGTTTCTTTAAGAAACAGCACGAATGATGTGGCATGCGTAGAGGAGGCATGGAAAGAGCCAGTTGAGAAAATCAGGGAGAATGCTGGCATGCGAAAAGCAGAAGAAAGAATGAAAGAAAGGGAAACTGCAGTTGGAGTTGAGAAAAGCGGAAGGACTTTTAGTCTAAAAATAGACTGGCAGTTAAGACAGGAAGAGAACAGCGTTGCA
>ML787173.1:19786-38007 GCA_009831015.1 Picea engelmannii
GGGGTTCGATTTGGGCCTTCACTGACAAATAAAAATGTGTGGATGTCGACTTGGGAATTTAAGAACAATAAAAAATGTATACAAGTTGGTATGGCATTCGACGACGAAGGAAACAAGTTTTGGGGAAAATTTGATAGTTGACGAATGGGAAAAACATGTATATGGTTCGTGGGAAGATAATAAACACCCCAACAACCCCATACTTTGAGATAAATGCCAACTATGATTTATGGGAAAAAGGAAAATGATCAACAAAGTCGAGAATGTTCCCAATGACTCAAAAATAAATTAGCAACCCCCAATGAATTCAGAACGACTCTGGGAGGATGGTCATCGATACCCAACTTATAAAAATCAATGCATGACTATGGTTAAAGACATGTTAGTATGGCTTACAAACCTATGACGACCATTTTCATATAAAATGAGCTCAACTCCAAAATGGTATGAAATTTCATTTGCTAAATAAAATGTAGAAAACCATTAAGTTACAGTGTGCACATTAACCATTCATAAACAAATATAAACCACAACAATAATCACACATAAACTTAGAATTTTCCTTGGAAACCCAAACGGGAAAATTGACATTCTTTTGGCTTCGGCTAGGCTCTTTATTATTCAACTATGGGAAAGTTAGAGGCTCTATGGTTCATCTATATGCTCCTCAGTGACATCCGAGAAACCTCTCTACATAATTCATATCCAAAGAAACCATTTTTATTTGTGGGGAAACATATTATAGAAGATTGAGTCGAAGAAGATGTTAGCTGGAAGGTTAGGCGCCCCCTATGCTTCAACTTCTCTTCAGTTTGTTACTCCCATTCTTTATTTGTTTGTTTTTACTCCCACATGGAATGGGTCTCGTAAATTATGATTATTTCTTTACAATATAATGCCTGAATTTACATTTATTACATAAAAAATGGACATCATCCATGATGACATGGGGCCCTTCACACCATCAAGTCAATCAACTTCTTCATCTCTAGCCTTAACAATGCCTGTGCTGAACATCTTAGAGTCCTGTGCCGAAAGCCAATTGTTCTTGTCGAATCTGATTTATATCACACCTCTCCATTGGGAGGATTTTGGTCCCCAAAATATTCCAAGGATAGATGAGGGAACTTTCTTGCAATATGGTTCCTTGCATACCACTTTTCTTTCCTTGCAGTCTATCCATTGAGACCAATCTACCAAATTTCTTGCTGTCCTCTGTGATTCATCTATTCCTTGTCATGAAGAACTACATCTTCCTTCAACTCCTCAAATACATGAGGTGAAAGGTCTTAAAAAGTCAGAGGAACCTACTGTTCTTCCTCCTCATCTAACATGGTGGGTTGAAACAACTTCAAATTTTCCATGTTCACCATTGAGCTGATCTACATATAAGGTGGAAGTTTGAGTTTGAAGGCATTCTTGTTCACTTTCTCAATGATCTCAAATGAACAATATCTAAGGGGCTTGATTTTCATTGATGCTCCTTACAGTCGTTCTCTACAGAGATAAAGCCACACCTGGTCACCAACATGAAACTTATGATCCTCCCTGTGCTGATCATTGCTGGATTTGTACAACTGCTGGCTCTTCTTGAGCTCCTCCTAAACCCTTAGATGTATTTTCCTGATCTTATCCATGAATGTGCTTTACTTCCTCTCTTCTCCTTGTAGTCCTGCATCTTCCTTCTATTTTCCATAAACAATATCTAATGGCAAAGGAGGTAGATAACCAAAACAAGTCTCAAAAGGAGACTTATTGGTGGAAGAATGAATTGCTGTATTGTAAGAGTGTTGAATGTAGACTATTTGTTCGTCCCAGGTCTTTGGATGTTTTCTATTGTAACCTCTCAACAGTTGCACCAACGTCCTGTTTACTACCTCAGGTTTTCCATCCATTTGAGGATGGAAGGAAGTGTAGTACTTCAACTTGGTATCCATTCTTTCCCAAAGTAATGTCCAAAATATTCCCAAGGACTTGTTGTACTGATCATATATGATGGAGGTTGGAAATTTGAAATTTACCCAGACATGGCTACAAAATAGTTGAGCTGCTTCTTGTCCAGAGATTGTCTTACTACAGGGAATGAACATACACATTTTTCTAAAATGGTCTACCACAATGAACAAGTAGTCATGGCCTCTACGAGTCATAGGAAAACCTCCAACAAAATCCATGGAGATGCTCTGCCAAGGTTTGTTTGGTACTGACAATGGCATGTACAAACCAAGTTTTCTATTGCTTGGCTTGCTAGTGCTCCAAGTAACACAAACTCTAAATTTTTTTTCCACTTGCTTCTTCATCTTTGGCCAATACACATACTGCTGCAAATTTGTCACTGTCTTTGTCATGCCAAAATTTCCAACAACCCTAGAAGTATGTGCTTCTCTCATCAACTAAACTCTTTTGTCCCAGGGTATGCATAGTTTGTCCAACTTGTACAACAACCCATATTGGAGGTGATATTCATTTCCTTCCATGGGAATGAATACCCTCTCCTTCAACTACTTGCAGACTCCTTTGAAATATTCATCTCCCTCATAATATTTACTCATAATTTCATGAGTGAAAGGCTCAATATGCATTATCATTCCAATTGCTGCCATCTTTTCAGTGGTTGTCGAGAGAGCATGTCTGATAGTATATTCGTGAATCCTTTCTTGTACTTAATCAATAAATGAAATTGCTGGAAGAAGCCTAACCACTTGTAATGCCCCACTTGCTGCATCTTTCTCTAGCTTTGTAGATACTAAAGGGGTTGATGATCTGTATGTATGACAATCTCTTTTCCCAAGAGGTAATGATTCCACTTCTTCACTACTTGTACAATAAAAAATATCTCCTTATTGTATGTGTGATAGTCAAACACTACTCCATGAAACAAATCTGAATGATAGCACACATGCCTTCCTCCTTTAATGATCACTACTTCTAATGCATATCCATTAGCATTGGTCTCCATCTCAAAATATATATGCAAATTTGGAATGGTTAACACTAGGGAATCACTGATTTTCTTCTTCAAGTCTTCAAATTCTCTTTGCGGTGTCTTTCCCCAATGGAATCTCTTTCCTTTGGTAGTTATGACATGTAATGGCACTATTAATTTGGAGAAGTTTACAATGAATTTCCTTAAATACTGAGCTACTCCCATGAAACTTCTGACCTCTGTCACATTGGTGGGAATAGGCCATTGGGTGATGGCTACAATCTTCTATAGATATACCCTCATCTCTTCTCCAATCATGTGTCCAAGATATATCAAATAGGTCTTTCTGAACTCACATTTCTGTAAGTTCGCAATTAGTTGAGTCTTCCTTAAGGTCTCTAGTACCCGTGTCACATGTGAGAGGTGTTAAAATATTTGATGCGCTTGTTTTACCATAGCCAATATCACTATTGTCACCCAATCATAGGCATACAACCACCCCCGAGCACCTTTACCTTTGCTAGATATAATGATTCCGGAAATCCACACTAAAACCAACAGATAAACCCTAGTTGCAATAGTAGCATGAGATGGAACCAAAAAACACCATCCAACTGCAACAATAACACAAGACAAGGAGAGCACACCTCCTCCAAGGGTACCACACAAGAGAGAGAGTCTCCACAACCACAAAACAATGAAAATAATCAACTGCAATAGTTGCAGTTGCACTTCTTAGGATACCACCAAAAATACCACCAAGAATATCAGAATACCACCAATAATGTCACCAAGAATACCACCAAGAGATACTAGAAGGTAGGGTGCATATCTTAGGCTAGATAGCACTAGAGAGAGAGACCAAGAATTACCCCAAAAGATACCCCTTCCTTTCTTGAAAACGCAACTCCAAACTTGTGCTATACTTGAGAGAGTGAGTGAAATGAATGTGTACAAATGAGATAGAGCAACTCCTTTTTATAGTGCTTCTTGTCACCTGTATGGGACGCCTTGTCTTTCTGGAAGACAATACTTTGATATTACTTATTCTACTGAGACGACTTGTCTTTTAGGTTTTTACATATCTGTTTAGGGTTTTTCTTGCTTTCGAAATATTCTATTCTAGTCAAAGGTTACACATGGAGGTTAATACCTCCCATAGCTACCATAATATCAACACTCCCTTCTAGCTAGGGAGGTATTAACTGTAATGGTCTCAAACACATCCATCCATTTCACATGGCATGGGAAAGGCTCACATAGTCTTGCATACCATTCTACAGGTAGCTTCATCATAGCCACACATCATATCTTATGATCACACATATTGTAACGACCCTCTTATTCTATTCAAGGTTTCTATCTAGTAATACTATGATTGTAAAAGCGTACAAATTGAGGTTTACACAACTTGCACACTAATTATTTAAGATTACTACAAGGGTTGTGACTTATTTTCCAATAAATTCATAAATTAATTATTCAACCATTTTTTTTTTCCTTTTCCTTTTAACATATTAAATATAAAACCATTAGTTTAAAACTAATATTATCAATCATTAGATTGGATCCTTAATATCAAAACAATCATATAACATATTAATTGTAAAACATAAATCTAAAATTAAAAATACCAATCATTAGATTGGGTCCTTAATATTAAGATAACCTTATATAAAATCTTCATACAATTAAATAATATCGAATCATAATATAGGACATAAATTCCCTTTCATGAATATGATTTATTAATATATAATATTTACTTCAGTTCGTCTACTAATTATCATGTAGTTTTATTTTATAATGCAATATTATCTAGCTATCTATTTATCCATGGAGAATCGAAAGTACAAGTAGTAATTCACTTCTTATTATAAAGGGAGTAGAGGAAGAAACCACGTGTGGCCTCTCTCTATTGCGATTACCTCAACAAATCTAGTTATTGATTAATTGATGTCATTCAAGAAGGAAGTGCCAACTGTTTTCATTGATTAGTTGAAGGCTTACATGCGAAGAAAAGTAGTAAGGACCTGGAGTGGGTACTCGATCGACAACATATATTGTCAACTGAAACATGAATTAATTATTTCATGGTTTATATATATATATATATATATATATATATATATATATATATATATTATAGATTTTCAAGGATATTCTACAACAGAAGCACACCAGAAATTAAAGGACATTGCCTGATTGTGAGCAATAACAACATCAATGCAAATATTTATGGTAAGTTCGGATCCATGGGACACGTCAATAACAAATATAATCTACTACATTTTGTAACAAGTGGAAGTTTCATCATCCTCCATGTAGATCAAGGTTAAAACCTAAGTAAAGTCATAAATCTCAATTTCCACACATTCAACTGAGGGCCACCAAGTGATGTAAGAGGACTTCCAACACACAACTCCATGGGAGAGCCATATGTCGAGCACAATGCATCACACATGCAACAGATAAAGTATTTGGTTCAATACCCAATATCCATCTCATATCTTCACTACGTTTTAGTTATGACCGAAATCCACCATTGAATGCTAACATAAGTGTTTGAGAAACACCTCAGGAAAAACGGTTAGACAAGCAACGAAAACCAAGGGGAGATGATGCAGGAGCATCATAAGCAGCCAACCAAGAAAGCAACGTAAAATGCGGAAGACAACTGGAAAAGCACCAGCGCACATTTTTGAAATGTTTTGAAAAATTAATGAAGCATATATTAATGTAATAAGCTAGGAGGAGCGTACTTGCATTTATATCTTGGAGATTGTAAACAAATCTTGAGCGATTGCTCTCATCTGTAGAATGTAAAGACATTTATACGTAATTAATGAAAGTAGGTATATTTGAATTCATAGATTAGACATTTTAGAGAGTAGGAGGAAAAACGGATATAGACACCCTCACCCTTGTATTATTGAGATCATTAGAGAAAGAAGATTATCATCATTGAGAGATATAGCAGAGAGCTATAGAGAATAACCCATGTACATGAGCACTTGAGTTAATATATGAAGCTTTGACTCAAATTTCATGGTGTTATGATGCTTACTGTTTACATTTGTTGAATTCTATGTTTACAGTTGCTTTGTTTCTCTATATGAATTTATTTCAATGCTGTGTTATGAGTATGATTTCATGTTGAATGTATGAAGTCTGAGAGAAGAAAGAGAATGAGTTTCAATTGTTTCTCGTCCTGAGAGTTCCTGCAAGGAGTGTAGTGAAACGTCCACAAGGTGTGCATTGACAAGGGTTTTGAGTTTTATCTCATAAATCTCAAAAGGGATACCGTTGTTCTCATTCTAAAAAAAGTGCAGGTGAAGCACAGAAGCCGTGCAAGGTGTGCACAGGCTATTCGAAGCCTTAGAAGTTATTACCTAAGGAAAAAATTGAAGGATCATTGCTGCAAAGAGTGCATAGGGTCAAGAAATAAGAAAACCAAGGGTTATTTGAAGGTTTTCCGTAAGGAGTGCGTGTAGGAGTCCTTTTGAGAGACTTGAGTTTACAAGAGAAAGCTCAAGAGGATTAGTACCTTTGAAGTGTTCAAAGGGAGGGATCAGAATTATCGTGCAGAAGCTAAGTTCCAGTGGAAGAACGCTGGTCCATTTCACAGAAGTTATCAAGGAGGAAACGAGTGGTTGAAATTCTCCGTGGAGAACTCACGAAGTTGCGAGGACCATAGGATCCAGAGGAGCTGCAAGGTGGATAAGTATTGGATGAACCCATCACTTTGGTATCAGGAATCAAAGTGGACCATTGATCGTGATCTGTTGTGAGCCATCAAATCATTTCGGGGATTCAGAGTTCGTAAGTCCGGAGTGTAAGACAAAATCCTTGGTCACTCTAACTCCTGAATCGCGAGAAGGATTGTTAAGTGTTGAATTTTAGGATTTCGGTAATTCGGGATTCAGAATACTAGAAATTCTGATGACAAGGAGCTAGGGGCCTTTGCATTGAAAACCCCGAAGTTACGAAACCCGAAATATCCTTGAAGTGACATTTCGGCACTTCAAGGATCGGGGTTTCGACATTCCCATTGACAAGGATTTGGGGCACTTCACATAAGAAATCTCGAAGTCGCGAAATGCAAAGTATTGGTGAAGTGGCGTTTCGACATTTCGGTGTTTCGGGGTTTAGGAACCCGAGAAGATAGTGGTTTGGAATCGAGAGTCTCGAACTCTCGGTACCCGGAAGCCCGAAATAACGTGGGTCGTTGGATCTAAAGGGAGGCTATTAGCCGTTGATTCTGTAGAAGGCGCCATTTCGGAATTCGGGATTTCAAAGTGGTAGGGGAATGACAATCGAAGGCTTGTTCAAGTCCTAAAATCTGGGAAGAGTGATAGGTGGCAGGAATCCATGACAGAGACAGAGGACAACTGAGAAGATAGGTGGCGTATACTCGTTGCCAGGTAGTGTCAATTTCCGTTGACCGTTTCTGGGTTTCGAAGGTTGGAGAGTCGAGAAGCCTTGTATCAGGATTCGCAAAATCGCGAAGTTTGAAACTCTGAATCGATGAAAGAGTCCCATTCATAAACATTGGAGAGCCATCCTTTGCTGAACGTACCAGGATTGGACATTTCGGTGTTTTCGAAGACAAGGAATCGGGGTCCGTTGCACCAGAATTCCCGAAGTTGCGAAACGCGACGCAGTTGTGGAGGAGGATGCGGCCAAAGGAATTCGACATTTCGGGTTTCAGGGGTTGAAGAGCCAGAAAACTCGACAACAGGAATCACGATATTGCAAAACCTGAAATTCCGATTCGGCAAAGGGTGCAATCATATTGTTGGTCAGGAGATTTGGGTTGATGCCTTGTGTTTGATCACACAAGCATACCTATAAGGACCTATGGAAAACACTGTTGTATGTGTGTGGGATTCTTTATGGAGAATCAAAGAGTCAATTTGACTCAAGGGTCCAGGTTTAGAACGATCTTGCACGGATGTTGGCCCAAGGGTATGGGGTCTGCACCAGGAGCCCACAATCAAAGTTTTAGTTACAAAAAAACTAACTTGGTGATATATATATATATATATATATATATATATATATAACTAGATTCTCAATGAGTTTTTACTCTACTAAATAACCCTTGACTTCACAGACTTGATATCATAAAATCCAGACTAAGAGATTTATGGAATAGTGACTAACTGAAAGTTTAATCACCGTGGAAAGTTCCTCGAGAAAAGCCTCTAATGAGATCAAGTACCCATTATGTAACTAATACACACTCAAGTTGAGTTCCAGATCAATCATGACTTCTGAAAGACATGGTGATATGCATTAAAGTGAAAGTGAAACGGTAAAAGATATGTAGGAATAGCTGGAATTAGGATGCAATCTAACACCGGAAAGGGATTAAGCATCCTTACTCTACTGCATTTCTATACTTGAATTTACTATTGAGGTTTTCGAGGAAAGACTCAATGTCTGATATTTCCATTTTCCGTAAAATAAAATTTCAAACTTTGCAAAGGTAAAACCATTTCAAATGTAATAAGGGCATATTAAATTGCATTCCCTATCTGTAATTATAATTCCACCTCAAAATACATATAGATATTGTGAATTTTAACAATATCATTCTTCATCATGCTCTCAACAGAGTTTGTGAAATGTATCCATGAAATACCATGAAGATAGCATTTAATAATGAAGGTCAGATGCAATACTTCTATGGGACTTGATTGTAAAATCAATTCAGTTCGTGGAACTAAAATTTTCGAAGACCCTATTAATAAAGATGACATATAACAAATGTCTTTGTATGAATGTCAAGGTGGAACAACGCTCCTATAGGATGTATCAATGAATAAAGGTGATAGTCAACTTCATTTGAAATATATATAGGTTCAGTTTTACCCCTTATTTTATTCGGAAAAGTCGGATGTATAAAAATCCATGGAAATGTTTTTTTTTTAAAGAATAAAACCCATCATTCAAAATCGACTATATATAAATCTATGGTAACGAGTTCTTTCAATTTTTTTTTTTATAAAAAGAATAACAACCCAACATTCAAAATCGACTATATATAAATCCATGGTAACAAGTTATTTGAATTTATTTTTTTAAAGAATAACAAACCAACATTTGTTACATTACTTAGAACAAAATTAACGATCAATGAACCCAACCACTACTATATCAACCACGAAGTGTGGAATCATACATATTAAGAGAGAGGGATGAATAACTATGGAATAACATAATTGAAAATAAAGAAATTCATTCATGATTTTAACATTAAAAAGAATCTTGCGCATAAACCATTCAAGTAGAACATTGAAGGATACCGCGACAGGAACATGTCAATGCTTGAAATTATAAACAATTTTACTCACAATAGAAAGATAAGACAATATAGAAAGATATTAGAATTTGATAGAGATATATGTTGGATTTCTGAGAGGGGGGTGAATCAGTGATAGAGCAATATAATCCCTTTTCACCATAAAATTCAAGTGTTATATCAATGTAGCATTATCATCCAATAGTTGCAGAGTAAATAAACAATGAACAAATTAGAAATCACACACATACAAAGTACACAAGTGTTTTACATGGAAATCCAAAGCGGGATAAAACCACATAATGCTTTTTCTTATATGTATTTAAGAATTACATTCATTGGAAGCACCAAATTCCTTTGTTTTCCAGCTGCAACTGGAAGGAGGCTCCAACCCCCTAGTTGTTGATATTATGGTAGATGCGGGAGGTATTTACCTCCACGTGTAAACTTGACGAGGATAGAATACTCTGGGAAGCAAGAAGAAACCCTAATGAGTTGGCTAATAACCCTATAAGACTTGTCGGCTCAAGAATATAATTTATATTAGGTTATTAGCCTCCAAGAGAAGAAGTCGGCCGAAAATAATATTATATACTGAACAGACAGATACCCAGAATGAGAATTCGACCTAGGAAGTTAGCCAAAATTAGTATAAATATAGGAGGCTAGTTCTCATTCTGGCAGGTAGTCTTAGAATTGTAGAGCAACACTTGTGCACACTGCAGTTGCCCAGTTTCTGCATAGGTTTGGAGGAGAGATGTCGTTGCAGCTGCTACAGCTAGCCGTTACGCTTGGACTATATCTTGGTTAGGGTTTGTACTATCTGATCAGCTCTTGTTTTCGTGCTATCCTTGGGAAAAGGTGCGCTACCCTTTGTTTGGATATCTAGCCTAGGGTTTTCTTCCAGAGTGATTCTCTGTCAAGGTTAAGGTGCTTGGAGGGTGGCTTCGGCCTATGGTTGGGTGAAAAGGGTATTGTCAATGGTAAAACGATCACATCCACTTATATTCTAACAGGTTATGGGCCCACACCTCCTTCATTTAGTTTAACCACTGGAAGGAAACATAGCCGCTAGGATATTGAGCTCGCTGAGGAACTACTGCTATGGTTACTAGCAGTAGCAGCTTCCAAGACACTGCCGCTAGGGTTACTAGTAGGAGAAGTTGAAGAAACACTAATCCTCTTGTTGAGGCACCTTAAGTGAAGGGATTTACCTAATTTCTGGATAGATCAGTGTGCCCTATCCTAGTACATCTCTTGATACTCTCAGCAAGCCAAGACTTCAAGTTTGAGTTTCTGGTCAAATCTAGGGTTGACCAAGTCAAAGCAGCCATAACTTATTCTATGAAGTCAGAGAACAAGTTATATGGAGCCTCCAACTTCAGAGTGTGGAAGACAAGGATTGACCTCATCCTTGCCAAGAATAAAGTGCTAGATGTTGTTAAAGGAAAGATCGTGGAACCGGTGTTTGAAGAAGGAAAAGAGAAGGAACCACAGAACGTTGCAGTTATGGAAAAGTTCAAAGACGGTAACATGAATGCCATGAATATCATAGTGGACTCTGTAAAAGACCACTTGATACCCTACATCTCTCATATTGACTCATCAAAGAAGATGTACGATTCCCTAACAAACCTCTTCTCAGTCAGAAACATTGGAAAAGTCACGAGTCTAAAGAATGAGCTTCGTGACATGCAAATGAATGATGACGACAACATAACATCATACTTTGTGAGAATATCTCATTTAAGAGATCAACTATAATCTATTGAAGAGATCATCTTAGAGAAGAAGTTGGTAAACATAGTACTCAATGGTCTTCCCAAGACGTGGGATGCATTTGCCGTAAGCATGAACACAAGAAAGGAGTATCTGACATTTGAATAAATTTGGACTTGATGTGCTCAAGAATAATCAAGGACCAGTGCAAAAGAGAAACCCCAAAAGAATTATGATGATCAAGCCTTCACAACAAGATTCAAGATCTTCAGAAACAAAAGGAAGTTTGGTTCAAAGAAGAAGACAAATCAAGAAAAAGATATTTCAAAAATACAATGCTTCAACCGTCGAATGTATGGTCACTACAAGAATCATTGTCCCTAGATAAAGAAAAGGAAGGAGAGACACAAAGCATCAATTTCCGAAGAAAAGGAACCTACAAAGAAAACTAAGTAGGATGGAAGAGACTTCTTCTTCTAAAGGTAACAATACTCTTCTTATTTCTTGTACATATCTTGTTTGCATCGTCTCTATACATATCTTGTATATCTATCTCTTGGAAGATAATGTGTTCCAAGAACAAATATACCTATGGAAGAAAAACAAGATAAGGATGTATATCATTAGATAATACACATGAAAGGATGAAATACGTCAAACAAATCATGTGGAAGCTATTGAAAGATAAGCCAAATCAATCATGGAGAGACTTAGAAGAAGCAAAGACAAAAAGAAGTCAACAATCAAGAGGAAATCAGAGAAAGACTTATGACGTTTTGTAGAATACAACAAGACATAAGCATGGACTCCTTCAGATAGAGAGAGCCAATTATATATTGCAGAAGAAAATAAGGATGCATATGGAAGCATGGATTCTGTTAGACGGAGGGATCCAATTATATGCACTCATACCTGAAGAAAGGATTAGGAGGGAGCTAATCCTATGATCCATTGAAGATGATGAAGTATATATACATGGTAGTAGCCATGAAAGACAGTATGTGTCCCGTTCAACCTCAGAAGAAGTCTTCTTTGAAGAGAATCCTTAAAGTATCCCTGGTTTTCCATCCACATCAGTGATCCTATGATGAAAGAAAGAAATGGAATCTTTAGGGCATGGAATCTATAAGAAACTCCATGGACCCAAAAGCTAAAGAAAAACATCAGGAAGAACATGAATATTCCAAGAAAGAAAGAGAAGCCAGAACAACCAGTCATTATATTAAGAATCACAAGATTACCAGCCTGATATGAACTCAATAAAAGCAATCAAGTAGAGGAACTGAAATTCGTGATGCATAATAGTGTATGAAAGACTTATGAATGAAAGCATTGTGAGATCTAGAAATAGAGGTTCTCCCAGATGGAGGGAGAAGACTGTGATGATTACTTGTTCCAGTACACCAGACATATCTCTACATGAGTCATTATATCATCCACAATATCCACAATTTGGAGTTCTACATCGGATGAATGCAAAGAATGTTCTCCAGAGAAATTGAATAAAGAGCGTATGAAAAGCAACCTTGAGACTTTGAGGCATACCAGAAAGAGACCCTTGCATGCAGATAGAAGAAGACAACTTGGTGGAGAACCTCTAGTGCATAGCAGAAGCGTGGTGAAGATTTTCTATAACAAAGATATTATGTCAAAATCACTACTCAGTAGACCAGATCTCATTATGACAGAAGAAGTGCCACATGGATATGTTCCAGTTTTTCCAACAATGATATACTCTATTGATCAGAGCTACATGAAGCCTTCAGAGAAAACCAATGTTCCATACCAAAGTACATTTGAAATCAAGCATTACATTATCTGTGATGAAGTCCAAAAAGGAGAAAGAGTTTCTCCAATACATATCTCCATAGTTGAGCAGATAAGTAGACATTTTAGCTTATATCCAAGATGAAAGAGTTTGCGTACTCAAGCTGGAGCTCGTGGAGATGACTTCCTTATTGAAAAAGGAAGAAATGACTCCCAGGTTGGGAGGGAGCACTGAAAATATTATTGAAGACATTCATGGAAAAAAAAAATAGTCCATCTTGGACAGATTCTTTCCTATTCGGAAAGTGGATTGAGATTTCTGACAGACAACGATTTCCCATTGTGGTTAACATGGGAAATGGTCTAGATTTCTGATGTACCATAGACAATGACTTCCCATTGTGGTTAACATGGGGAGTGGTTTAGGGAAGTCTCTCTTCTTGAGGGTTACTCAAGAAGACTGGCCCGCCTCGCCGTACAATGATTTCTCATTGTGGTTAACATGAGGAATGGTCCATTTTGGAGGTTGGTACATGACAATCATTTCCTCTTGTGGTTAATAGACTAAATGGTCCGAAAAATCATTCCTTAGGGTTTATACATTCTCTCCAGGGTGCACTTTGATTAGTGTAGGAGGAATGGCCCAGGGTGGGGAATGGTCTAGACTCAACAATCAGGGAAAAACATTCCTTAGGGTTTATACATTATCTCCAGGGTGCACTTTGATTAGTGTAAGAAGAATGGCCCAGGGTGGGGAATGGTCCAGGTTCAGAAGACATGACAATTATTCTTCCTTCCTTGAGAAGAATAGTCCAGATATCTCATTGTTCTACTCTAAGGGCATATGTTCTTTCAGATCTCACAGATGTGAGTGAAAGATTGGCCCAGATGATTCAGTTTATATCATAACATTGTTTCTGTGCAGGTTGATATCAGATGATTGTTATGAAGATTGTATGACAATAGATGTATACTACTGTGGTGGATGTGTTCCACTGTTCATGACTATACGTTGCTGATCAAGTACTTGTGTGTTACTTGGTGTGGTAGTGTACCACTAGATTGTAGTTATGTACTACTATGGATAGACACAATTGTGTTCTATTTTGTTTTGATTGCCTTGAAGACTATCAGTAGTATTGGAAATGACTATCAGTGAGATGGATAATCAAAGGACAAAGATTTCGTAGATGGAAAATGGTTAAGAGCATTTAATCTCATGGATTAGAAGAATAACTCTTGTATCACTATGTGGAATGAGCATAATGTATGATTACTCAGATAGAGTATGGTTTCAAGATATGATGCAGCTGATGAAACTGATGATGATGATGGTTCTCATGATATAGTCTATACAACTATTTTGATGCTACTAGGTGAATGGTATGTTTTTGTGCTCAATACCATTACCTGTAATACCTCCCTAGCTAGGAGGGAGTGTTGATATTATGGTAGCTATGGGAGGTATTTACCTCACGTGTAAACCTGACGAGGATAGAATACTCTGGGAAGCAAGAAGAAACCCTAATGAGCTGGCTAATAACCCTAGAAGACTTGTCGGCTCAAGAAGATAATTTATATTAGGTTATTAGCCTCCAAGAGAAGAATTCAACTAGCAATAATATTATATACTGAACAGACAGATACCCAGAATGAGAAGTCGGCCCAGGCAGTTAGCTAGAATTAGTATAAATACAGGAGGCCAGTTCTCATTCTGGCAGACAGTCTCAGAATTGCAGAGCAACACTTGTGCACACTGCAGTTGCCCAGTTTCTGTGCAGGTTTGGAGGAGAGCTACCATTACAACTACTACAATTAGAAGATACACTTGGACTATCTCTTGGTTAGGGTTTGTACTATATGATCAACTCTTGTTTGTGCACTATCCTTGGGAAAATGTGCGCTACCCTTTATTTGGATATCTAGCCTAGGGTTTGCTTTCCGAGTGATTCTCTGTCAAGGTTAAGGTGCTTGGAGGGTGGCTTTGGCCTATGGTTGGGTGACAAGGGTATTGTCAATGGTAAAATGAGCACATCCACTTATATTCTAACACTAGTTTCTCAGGCTACAACTTGAGGGAAGCTCCAACTCCCCAATTCTATGGCTACAACTAGAAGGAGGCTAGAAACCTCTATGTTCTATGACTACAACCAGAAGGTGGCTACAACCACCTGTCATTGTCTCGTCTAGCCGACCTAGTATATAAGTAGAATGATGTAATCACGGTCACACTATCACTGTGAGATATACTGCTGTAAACCTGTACCAAACAACCTGTACCAATAACACGAACCATGCATCAACCTGTACCTCAACCTGTAATCAACTTGTACCATAAAAAAGTGCATCAACCATGCACCAACCTGTGCCAAACAACCTGTAATCAAGCTGTACCATAAACAAGTGCATCAACCATGTACCAACTTGTACCTCAACCTATACCATGAATAATTGCATCAACCATGCACCAAACCTTACGAATAACCTGTCACAACAACCTGTCCAAAAATCCTATCACAACAACATGTCTCACCAATCTTATCAACCAAATTAGATCTACTCACCAAGATCAATCACCAAGATCAATATGTGCTTCTAATAATATACCAATACAAGTATGCTACATCATCTATAAACCATGTGTCAACAATAATACTAACAAGTGCCTCCAACCATGTTCCAATTATGTACCAATCATGTAACAACTACTCATCAAGATGTACCAACATCATCAACTATTGTTATCCACAATTTTGGTCATCGTGATGATGTCATGATGATGTTATGATGATGGAAAATCAAGCTCTTTACTAAGAACACTTTCCTAAGAAAAGTTACATTTGTCTTCTTCCAGAAATCATGCTTTTAAAGGATGTTTGCAGGCTACCTATATATCTGCCTGCAAGAATGCCTGATTCTCGTAGGCTGCATTAAGCTAGGGTGCGAAGGGTTCACACTGTAACTAACTGTCAGGGTGCGAACATGTTCCAAAGGAAGGAAAAAGATAAAATCTTGAACCTTCTAGAAGGGAATCTTCTAGAAACATGAGTTGGCTTCGAATGGTTATTCAGGTGCTGGAATTCCAGATATCTTGGGATCATTTCCTATCCAATTAACTAATCTATATTCTCCTATATATTGAGGAGATTGGTCATAGAAAGGGTTAAGAAGAATAAGCAGCAAGCTAGCAAGAGATTGATTGGAGAATTGGTGCAAGACTGTATGGAGGACTGGTGCTACAACAGCCAAAGACAACAACAAGGTCATCACAAGTGGTTGATTTTCTTCATGCATGAGCAAGTGTGTGTGTCAGGGCTAGGAGCCATCGAAGCGAATACTCCGACATCTGGAAATCAAACACAACGACACGTAAGGGCAAAGACCAGATAACATCAAAAGCAAAACTAAAAGTAACACACACACGCAGTATGATACATAAAATACAAGTACTCATGCATAGATAAATTATGCATAGTACTTCTTCAAGTACAACCCATTTCTGGGTTCACTCAAAGGTACACCATCATAATCAACTAGCTCATATGCTCCTTTTTCCAAAACTTTGCTAACAATGTAAGGCCCACGCCACATTGGTTCGAATTTCCCAGCTCCTAAGACATCTTTATCTTGTTCATACAGAAGAACAAGATCTCCTTCAGAGAAGACACGAGGTTTGACATGCTTGTCATATTGTGCCTTAACACGTTTCTTCTGGGCTTCAATTACAAGAGTAACGTCACGACGAGTCTCGTCTAATCGCATCAAATACAACAGACGTTCCTCTTCGGCAGAAGTATTAGGTAAGAGCTCCACAACTAGCTTCAAAGACGGTATTTCACATTCTATTGGTAGAATGGCTTCCATGCCATAAACTAATCGAAAAGGCGTGAATCCCATAGCAGATTTAACAGATGTCCGATATGCCCACAATGCCGAAAACAACATCGTGTGCCAACTAGTTTTATGGATTCCTATCATCCGTCGAATCATAGTTATAAGAACTTTATTGATCGCTTCGACCTGGCCATTAGCCTGTGGATAATAGGGCGTCGAGCTATCATGACGAAGGCCCAACTTCTCTGTAAGTTTAGACATCATATAATTTCTAAAATGACTACCGTGATCGGTAACGATAGCCTGAGGAACACCAAAACGAGTGATGACATGGTTGAAAAGAAATAACGCTGCAGTCTTCCCAGTATTATCAAATGTCGGCATCGCCTTGGCCCACTTAGTAAAATAATCAATAGCTACAATAATATAACCATGCCCCCCGGCCGAGTGAGGGTGACATGTCATGAAATCAATGCCCCATTTTGCAAAAGGACCTACTGAGACTACAGGATGAAGGGGAGCAGGATGCGACCGGATTTTATGATTATAGGTCTGGCAGGCGTGACACTTCTGAACAGTAGTAATGCAGTCCTTGAACAAGGAAGGCCAAAAGTAACCTCAACAATATCTCTCCCACGATACCCATTGATATTTCAGTTAAACCTGGGATAGTTGAAAATGTTCACATTGGAGCTTCGTGTTCTCCCAAGGAAATTGTCACCTATATTGCGTTGTTCAAAGAATTTTGTGATATCTTTGCCTGGAGTTATGAAGAGATGCTGGGTATCGACCCTACTATTTTCGTGCACGAGATCAAAAGGTACCCTGGAGATAAACCAATACGGCAATGCCTTCGTCCTGTCCATCCACGTAAAGCGGCGGCCATCAAACTCGAAGTTGAAAAACTTCTTAAAGCCGATTTTATTTATCCCGTGGATTTGACAGAATGGGTTTCCAACCTCGTACCGATTGACAAGAAAGGTGGTAGTATACGTGTTTGTGTTGATTATCAAGATATTAACAAAGCCTGTCTAAAGGACAACTTTCCAACCCCTTTTGTCGACCAGATCGTCGATGACTGTGCCGACAGTGAAATCTTCTTGCTCATGGATGTATTCTACGGCTATAATCAAATTAACATCGCTCCTGAGGACCAACATAAAACTTCTTTTATTTGTCCTTGGGGTACTTTCGCCTACAGAAAACTTCCATTTGGTTTCGCTTCCTTATATTGGCTTCGCCGACAGTGCTAGCCATAGTACTCGGAACCTAACTTCAGCTTCTTGGGAAATCTATGCCCCAACAAATGAGCTTATATCTTTACGAGGTGTATGTCTTGGCCGAGCAACCAACAACATTGCAGAGTATAGCGCCATTGTGGAATTACTGGTTGATGCTATCTCTCTCGAAATTCATCATTTGGTTGTCTGACTTGACTCGTAGCTGGTAGTACTACAACTCAGTAATGTATATTCTATTCGAAGTCCTACTTTATTGAGGGTATATTTGCGGATTCGCCTCTTGGAACGACATTTTGATCACATTGAATATCAACACATTCCTAGATGTCTTAATACATTGATAGATGCTTTAGCTAATTATGTATTGGACAGGCATTTAAATCACTTATGAATCAAACACATTAAATTGTACACAATGTAAAGTAAG
>ML787173.1:38081-49553 GCA_009831015.1 Picea engelmannii
CCATAGCTTCTACATAATAACATCAAGGATGATGTTCATGATAACACACTAAGGTCCTAGCAACTCTGCGGAGCAGTCGACCCATAGAGGCAGAGACTCCCACAGTGTGACGCTGATCGCGTCGTGGAATCTCCTCCAGAGTCATATCTGGAATGGCGGCCATCAGACCCTCTAAGTTCTGCTCCATTGTCAGATAGTCCTCGGCGTACTGTGGAACTGCTACTACTGCCTCTCCTCGACACTGGATAGGAGAACTACCAGTAGGTCTATATGCCCCAACGTCTGTGTTATCAATAAAAATTTGGTGTTAGTCTTTAGATAAATCTATAAAACAAAAACATTTAAATATGTTAAAAATACAAAAACATTCAAAAGATAAAATCGGTGTGCTTCTTACCGAGGTCTCCCCACTGTGCATCTTCAGGTAGTGTAAGGTCAGGATCTCCATGGAAATCCAAGCCAGCGTATGCATAATATTCTACCATCAGCACCTGGCCTTGAAGCCAGTCAAAGAAGAGATCGTCATACCTGACGATCGGTCCTGCCACATGTCGGGCCATGAGTTGACACCATCGTAACATCCGTGGATCTCTGGGACCCGGAAAGTGTCACTCAGCCTGAAGTCTAAACACTGGGACCCTCTCATAGAAGAAATACACCAACAAAGATCCATATCTCCACCCCTGCATTTGGTCAGTTGTTTCTTGAGATTATGTAAAACTGCATCAACCTAGTTGAATACCCGGGGCTCAGTACACTCGATGGCATACTGAAAATAGCTTTGCAGAGCCATATGCGGAGAAACACTTCCCGCCATCCGAGCAATGGTAAAGAGAATGGTGCGGAGAGTCAAATCAATCACTCCCCAAATCGCCACTTTCCCTTTTTTTCGTTCAGCCTCAGGCACGCAGTACTGGCGACAGTACTCACTCATTTTTAAACCACCCCTTCGGCTACCGGTCAAACTGACATAGGACCCTCGCCTGGATAACCCAGTCAAGAAATAGATGTCCTCTATGTCAATAGTCAATGTGTGAGCTCCGACATTAAAAACTTGTTGGTCTGGATCCCACATCCGGACTAAGTATTCCAGCAATCGAACTTGGGCTCTCATGTCCAGAATGCGGAAATATTTCAAGAGACCTCAATCTCTTAAGGCAGCAATGGTCGGAGGGTGATTGTCGGCGTTTGTATTATCTTCCTCGTGTTCCCGTTCTCGCCATTCGAGCACCATTATGATGGATATTAACCTGCATGAGAAACATATGAAGATGGTTAATAATCTTAAACATGGAAAAATTCTTTATTTTGGCTAAACGTTGCATAAATTTTTAAACTTTGCGCTGTTCGTAGGTGGCCTATTGCACGCAGTGCAAACTTCTCGCAGGCTGCCTTAGGCCCACCTGTGAGAATGAGGCATTCTCGCAGGTCCCGTATGGGCATCCTGCGAGAATTCCTCTACACGCATAGGGTTTTAAAAATCAATTTAAAACTTGAATTTTAACCAAAGAAATCATAAATTTGAACCATGAAAAGGTAGAGAATGAAGAGCTTACCTAAATGATCCAGACGGCTCGTGGAATGATCGCCCGAAGCTCCCAGAAATCAACACTGAAGGTAGAAGGTAAAATGGAGGTTTTTGAACTCAAATGGTAAAAGGGTAAAATGATATGGTAAAATGTGTTATGGATTTATTTTATTTACTTTTTACTATGTCAAAAGTGGATTTTTTATGTTTATTCATTATTTTACCCTAATTACTAATATGGAAATGAGTAAAATGACTTGCAGGTAACAAATGCGGATGATTATGGACAAAACTTTTACGGTGTGGTGTGATTTTGTTTGTTTTCTATGGTTTTGACTTGAAACCTCAAGCGCCTTTTGTCCGTTCTTGCGCTTGTGAAAAACATAATAACCTGACCGAGCGTTGTTTTATCTCTTTTCCGGGCTCGCTGTGGTTACACGAAAAAGGAACCCCCCTGGAGTTATCTTTAAGCTCTTTTCAGACTCTCTAAATATGAAAAGATTGCTGAGCAATCTTGCTATTTTCATGCTCGATAAAGTATTTGAAGTATGCGTCCTTCGAGCGATAGTTTAACCCTTTTTCGTTCTCGTTGGATTATTGTATGAAAAAGGAACTGAGAGAGTTCTCTTTTGAGTGTTTTTCCAAACTCTATAATCTTGAAAAACCTTCGAGTTTACTATCTCTGGACTCGATAAACAAACATTGACAGACCCGTGATGGGACCGAACCACTCCTTCTTAGGGTTCGTTAAAAATACTCCGAGGGACTCATCTGAAGGATGAGCTTATATCAACAAGAATATGTGATACTCTTCAAGCTTGTGTAAAAATAAAGAGGTACTTGCCAGAAATGGTGGGGGGAAAATTTGGGAAAGGGATATGTTTCATCTTTGTATTGATTGGAAGTAAGTGTCGCTCTTGAACATGACACCCCCTATTCATCATTTGAAGCCGGTTTGGGAAATCCATTGGTCTCTCATTCGATTTAATAACAAGGTCTTTCCATGTGTCGTCTTTGAGTCAATGCTACCAAATCACTGGTTGTGTCATTCATATGTTCAAGAGCTGTCCGTCTGAAACCTCTATTTGAGTGGGCCATCTGCAGTTATCCATTCATTCCATGTCGGCCTTCCCTGTGTCCAAAGTCCAATTGCCACGTACTCTGTTTCACTTTCAAATTCATTTACTCATTTCGTGTCACTGATGGGGGATACATCAAGGCCCTCCTGTGATGAGGCTTGTTCCATCGACTTCAGCGCATTATCAGGAATCAAGACTTAGAAATTATTTAGTACCTTGAAGCTTGCATGCCTTAATGGAAAGTTTCTCGCTTTTGACAGTGGGTTTACATCATTGACCCCTGATTGAAAGATTCCATCGGATGTTCGACATCAACTCATTTATTCCCACTCGATGGATTGTACTATAGTACCTTGGGAGTCATTGACATCAATGGTGATTTCCCTCGCACTTGTTAACGGTTGCATCAATGACCGATAATCAAGTGGTTTCTGCCATGTTCGACTTCAACACATGTAATCACATGGTTAGATTCGTACTTTGGGCGATGAGATTGAAGACCCTGGATATTATCTTTGTGATCCAGGTAGCGATGAAGTATGTATAATTTGCGACACATAGATCCACTGTGTATGTTTCGTGGCTATGTCATCTTGATTGAAAATTTGTTGCATAGATCCACAATGTATTCAGGTGGCTATGCTATATTATGCCTACATGGATCCACAGTGTATGATTGGTGGCCATGACCTTTGTTTATGATGTCATCAGTCTATGATCTGAGTATGGGAATGCCTACCTCAGAATTGGTATACATGATATTCTGCTGATGCTTGGATGTTTGCAGGTCTCTAATTAGATGTGCTCTTGGTTCTCGACACACACATGCAGCTTACAAAGTCCATCGACTGTCACTGGTTCCACTCTCAGACTTTGGGGGGCATTATATTATCCACAATTTTGGTCATCGTGATGATGTCATGATGATGTTATGATGATGGAAAATCAAGCTCTTTACTAAGAACACTTTCCTAAGAAAAGTTACATTTGTCTTCTTCCAGAAATCATGCTTTTAAAGGATGTTCGTAGGCTACCTATATATCTGCCTGCGAGAATGCCTGATTCTCCTAGGCTGCATTAAGCTAGGGTGCGAAGGGTTCACACTGTAACTAACTGTCAAGGTGCGAACATGTTCCAAAGGAAGGAAAAAGATAAAATATTGAACCTTCTAGAAGGGAATCTTCTAGAAACATGAGTTGGCTTCGAATGGTTATTCAGGTGCTGACATTCCAGATATCTTGGGATCATTTCCTATTCAAGTAACTAATCTATATTCTCCTATATATTGAGGAGATTGCTCATAGAAAGGGTTAAGAAGAATAAGCAGCAAGCTAGCAAGAGATTGATTGGAGAATTGGTGCAAGACTGTATGGAGGGCTGATGCTACAGCAGCCAAAGACAACAGTAAGGTCATCACAAGTGGTTGATTTTATTCATGCATGAGAAAGTGTGTGTGTCAGGGCTAGGAGCCATCGAAAGGATACCTACGACATCAAGGCTCAAGTTGTAAGTTTCACTTTCAATTAATTCAATACAGTAATATGTCCCTTTCCCATAAAGACGATGTCACTTTATTACATAACTCCTTGATCATATGTATAGACTAGCTATTGAATATATTAATCTGCCTTTAATTCGATTGGTTTGTACTGTTATGATCTGAACGACACAAGAGCGTTGGAGAAAAGCTTGGAACAACAGAGACCTAAGGAAAGCGTTCATAAGGTATGTCCATAATCCTTATCTCTTAGTTCATTCAATAGGTTAGATCTAGGGAAAGTGTATTATTCTGTCCTGTTTTTTTCTAGATCCAGGTGGATCTAGGGAGATCGGTTTGTGTCCACACTCACGGATTTATCCTATAACAACTATACACCTCATGTATGTGACAACTCATCAACTACTTGTCTCAACCATGTACCAAACATGTACCTCAACTAAAATCCCTCATCAATTTCATCATCCAAATATGATTTGTAACTCTGTAATAGACTTGGTGTATATGATCACATACCTGCAACCCTTCCTTAACTTTAACAACAAGAGACTATCATTTTCATCAAACTTTACTTTAGTCTCACATGACTAGTTTTGGATTAGTCAACAACTCTAACTTGAAATAATCATAACTATGTATCTGTAATGAATAAAGATATAAAAATAGTACACAATGTTCTTCAGTGTGTTTTATGCAATTCCTCCAGGTGTCACTACTTGTAACCTCCCAGAAAATGAATTATAACAAAAATGACATACCTTGTTGAATTCTGTCTTATTCTAGAGAGAAAAATTGTAGAGTGTTCCCCACACAAAATGTTTGTTGTATGGATATGAAAATTGTACACAGAATAATAAAGACTATAATCTAACTAACACATTTGGTCTTACTAAATTTGGATTTGTTATGAAGAATTTATGATGTTTTTACCCAAAACACTTGTTTTAGACTAGTTTCAGGACTAACCACAAACCCTATTTTCCACGAAGTGTAACTCCAAAAATACAACGACCCACAAGATGAAATTTGTACCAAAACTACTTGGATATGTTTTCTCAATGGCCTCCCAATTTCACAGTCTGAATCATTATAGAAAAAAAATTATTGCGAAAATGGTGAGATGACCTGTAAATAACAAACCTTAGAAAGCATCATCAAAAGAATTTATCCTCCCTTGAATTTCGGCCTTATTTACTTGACCTTCCCTTTGAAATTCGGCTTATATATCCTTTGGTTACCTCATTCACCTGTAAATATTCAATATGCTCAAGTGTGTTTAAAATGAGAGAGCCTTGCCTCTTATTTATACTTTCATGTAGCTTCCTCAAGGGTTTACCTTTTAACCATTTTAACCCAATTTCCTTATTTTAGGGCTAAGCCACTTCTAACCACTTTCCATAATTAGAAAGTTCTCCATTTACTTTATTATTTAAATAATCCTCCTTGACTTTTTCACTTCACTTTATTATTTAAACAATCCTATTTGACTTTGTCACTTCACTTTATTATTTAAATATTCCTCTTTGACTTTGTGACTTCACTTTATTATTTAAATAATCCTTTTTGACTTTGTGACTTCACTTTATTATTTGAATAATTTCTTCTTTGCAAGCACTTTGACTTCTTTGATCTTTTGGGGCTTCAAACCAACATATGAGGGTCCTCCGAATTTGTAAGACCATAACTCTCAAACCGTGAGGAGTTATGTGACATTCTACATACCATCAGAAATGACATGACATGTACTATCCATATAAAATAGTCTTACCTACAAATATATCAAAAATTATACCATTATACATCAAACAAACTTGGGTCTATTACCCAAACCTCGGTTCTCCAACTTCACATGGCCATAACTCTCTAACTGTGAGGAGTTATGTGATGTTCCACATACCACTGGAAATGACATGACTTGTACTACCCATCTAGAATAGTCTTACCTTCAAATATATTAAAAATCATACCATTATACATCAAAAAAACTTGAGTCCATTACCCAAACCTTTGTGCTACCAAAATTCACTACCATAATTTCTCCAAGGGTTGACATCAATCACTAAGGGTTGACATCAATCTACAATATCAATCTCCAATGATTTACATCAATGAAAACCAACAATCCATACCAACTTTCCATCAACCTAAGCCAACTGTTTGAAAATATCCTCCTTTGGCATTGATTACAACACCAACATTGATGGAAACACTTAGTCATGATAACATTAATGCTTATACTCCTCATCAATGTTTCTATCTCTCCCCCTTTGACATTAATGGAAAAGGGTATCTCCCTTTGGGTCTGCCCCCCCTGACTGAACTTTCCTTGGGTTTCTCCACCTGTATACATGCCTCTGTGCTCTCTCTCCAATCATTTCTATCCTACATCTGATAAATCTCTCCCCCTTTGTCATCAATGGCAAAAGTATCTTTCCATCCAGGGCTGCTCCCCCTAACTGAATTGTCCTTGGGGATACTCCCCTTGACTGAACTCTTCCCGAAACTGATCTCCTAACCTGAATTGTCCTATTTATGGTGCTTCCTCATGTACATCTAATACATATAAGATAAACATTCAAAAACATTCATTTTGGAGTATAAATTTCTCGTAGTCTCTGGTGAAGATACTCAAAGGCTTCCCGTGGAAGAGGTTTTGTAAAGATGTCTGCCACTTTTTCTTTTGTGCCCACATATTCAACTCTGATGTTCTTCTCTGCAACATTTTCCTATAGAAAGTGATACTTGATTGGAATGTGCTTCATCTTGGAGTGCATCACCAGGTTATTTGAGATGGTGCTTGTTTTATCACAATAGATTGGAATGGGCTCATCATACTCAACCTGTATATCTGTCAAAGTTTTTTTCATCCATAGAACCTATTTACAACATGAAGCTACTGCAATATACTCTTCCTTGACTATAGATAAATATACTGATGATTGTTTCTTGCTTAGCCATGATACTAAACACTCACCCACGTAGAACACTGCTCCACTAGTGCTTTGTCGGTCATCAATGCAACCTGCCCAATCTGCATCTGTGTAGGCAACAAGTGATAGATCCTTTCCTTTTGTATACCATAATCCAAACTCTTTTGTTCCTTTGAGATATCTAAAAATCCTCTTCATTGCTAATACATGTGATTCCTGTGGTGCTGCTTGAAATAGTGGCACCTGTTCCACTGCTTGCACTACATTTGGTCTGGATGCTGTCACATACAGTAGGCTACCAATCATTGACCTGTATTGCCTTGGATCTGTAGACTTTGAATCATCATCTTTGCTCAATTTTCAACTGGTTTTCATGGGAGTGATAACTGGTTTGTAATCTTTCATTTCGAACCTCTTTAGCATTTCTTTGATATACTTGGTTTGAGAAATAAAAAATCCTTGGTTGCTTTGACATATATGAAGACCCAAAAAGAAGGATAGCTCTCCAAGTAATGACATTTCAAATTCATTCTGCATATCCTTTACAAATTTCTGGCTTAACCTGTCATTAGTACTTCCAAAACAATATCATCAACATAAATTTCAATTAATAAAATACTACCTTGAGCTACCTTGATGTAGAGGTTTTTGTCTGTGATTCCTTTCCATAGTTCGTAGGGAGTTTTGTCATTGTTGTTTCTGAGCATTACTCTATTTTGAATGTGAACTGTTGTATGCACTGCATGTGTCCAAAAAATATCTATCAATTTGGAATCCATTAGCATTGTTCAAGCCATTTCCTATGTAATTATATTCATTATGATAATGTTTCTTTTTCTCCAAACCACTCTTTGAACCAATCTATGAATCCATGCTCTCGTCCACTTTCATATATCTGTCCAAACTTGCTAATTATTCTTACAAATCCATCTCTGTCCATACTGTCCAAGACTCTACTTGTGCAACTGTCCATAATGCTGACCCATTTATCACTATACTATCATGAAGTCTTGATTAATCTATCAAATTGTACTTATGCTAACCAAATTCTCTGGATTTGTCTTCTCAAACTCTGCAAGTTGCTCGAAGGATGGTTCTTTGGTCTATCACAACTATCGTATAGACTCCCCCTGTCTAACATTCATATTACATGGGAGTCTCTAAGCTAGATGACTCAGAACAATTCCTTCTTTGATGTGTCTTCATCATCACCTTCATTGGTAGATTCATCATCTCTCTGAGATATGACTTCTTTCTTTCTATCTATGGATTCATCTTTCACTACAATACCTGAAAGTACAATCTCTTGAACCTATTCCTTATTTACTTGTCCGTCTTTTCTTTCATTTATTTTCCAAACCTTTCTATATCTGACATCCTTATTTTTCTCTATATGTTTTTCTTCATATCATTTTATTGCCAATCTTCGATCTCCGGGACCTGGTCTTTGTTCACCTGTTCTTCTTGTTTTCTTATCCATACTTTCTTATATCTGATATCAATGTTCTCTTTCATGGAAGTATCGACCATGTTTCTACAATCACAAGCTATCTGTCCATAGTTATGACATTTGTAACATTCAATGTTACGTGGGGACACATAGCATTTCTTGCTTGAACATTTCTTTTATAATCCCTACAATATGCAACCTTATGTCCAAAGTTAGTACAATAAAAACAATGACCATAAAAGAAATTTTCATATTTGGGAGTGAATGATCTTGTTTCTGGTTTAGTCCTTCTGAATTTTTTCCTTAACTGATCATGATCATGATTGAAGCTTCTTTGTGGCTTGAACATGGATGGTCTTCTTGAAGATGTATCTTTATTAGTTTTCTTAGATTCTAGTTGACCATGATTCCTTCCTTTGAGTACTTCTGCATAACTCTTTCTATTTTCTTCATTCTTATTTTCTAGCAATGTAGAGTGCTTCTCTTCATTCTCTACAACTGATGTGGATGTTTCTGTCTCTTCAACATTCTTGTTGAGCTTGATGATTTTGACTCTTCATGTGACAAATTCTTCTTCAAGATTCTCAACCTCTTCTTCTTTCTTCATTATCTGAGACTTCATGACCTCTTCTGTTCTCTTTGCTTCTTCAAGTTGGATTTTCAATGTAATTATTTCTTCTTCCAATATTTTCTCTTCTTGACCAAACTCTTCCTCAAGTTGGTTTAATTAATTGGTTCTTTCCTTGAGATGATCCATCAATATCTTTTCTCTCTTTTCTGCTTCTTCCTTTTGTGTTGCTATGTTGGCTTCTAAACATTTCTTTTGATATTCTAGAGTTTCTTCAATTCTTCCAGCCTCTTCTAATTGAGTTCTTAAATTCTTTATGACCTACTGATCTTTTTCGAAACCTTTAACAATTTCCTTTTGATTCATCAATTATTTCTTGGATGACTTGTTTTCTTTTCTTTCTTTCTTTAGATATTCAATTGCACTGATAAATTTTTCTCTGTAATCAACTTCTGCTTCTTCATACTCTTCCTCTTCTAAATCTGTCTGACATGATGAACATCTTTCTTCTTGTTCTATATATACATCTTCTTTGGAATTTTTTGAATCTGCGATGGGTGAAGAATATATGTCTTGTAACTTATCCCAAAGTTCATTGGCTAATGAACATTTACCAACCTTTTCTCTTACCATATTAGATAATCCTTCCTAGATGAAATCCATTGCTATTTTGTTATTCTTCTTCAATTCCTTCTTGGCTGTAGTCTTTGCCCTTTTTGAACTATCATATCCTGTAACAACTGATAGCCAAATATAATGTCATTGTGTCTGTAAAAATACTTCCATCCTTCTGCTCCACATATCATACTTAAAACCATTCTAACCATTAAACATTGGTACTCCATTCTCAGAGTAATCCATGATCTCCTTCCAGTGGTTAAATTTTTTCCTGAAGAAACCAACTCTGATACCAATTGTTGGATTACTGAGAGGGGGGGTGGATCAGTAATAGAGAAATATAATCATTTTTCACCATAAAATGAAAGTGTTATATCAATGTAGAATTATCTTCCAATATTTGTAGAGTAAATAAATAATGAACAAATGAGAAATCACACACACACACACACACACACACACACACACACACACACACAAAATACACCAGTGTTTTAAGTGGAAACCCAAAGTGAGAGAAAACCACATAATGATTTTTCTTATATGTCTTAAGAATTAAATTGTTAATTTAATTCTTAATGATTTTTCCATTCTCAGAATAATCCATGATCTCCTTCCAGTGGTTAAATTGTTTCCTGAAGGAACCAACTCTGATACCAATTGTTGGATTACTGAGAAGGGGGTGGATTAGTAATAGAGAAATATAATCCTTTTTCACCATAAAATGCAAGTGTTATATCAATGTAGAATTATCATCCAATATTTGCAGAGTAAATAAATAATGAACAAATGAGAAATCACACACACACACACACACACACACACACACACACACACACACACACACTACACCAGTGTTTTAAGTGGAAACCCAAAGTGAGAGAAAACCGCATAATGATTTTTCTTATATGTCTTAAGAATTAAATTCATTGGAAGCACCAAATCCTTTTGTTTTCCAACTGCAACTAGAAGGAGGCTCCAACCCCCTAGTTTTTCAGGCTACAACCAGAGGGAAGCTCCAAATCCCCAATTCTCTATCTACAACCAGAAGGAGGATACAACCCCCTATGTTCTTCAGCTACAACTAGAAGGTGGATACAACCACCTATCCTTGCCTCGTCCAAATGCCTTGGTATATAAGTAGAATGATGGAACCACTGTCACACTATCACTATGAGATATACTGCTGTAAACCTGTACCAATCAACCTGCACCAAATAACATGTACCAATAACCTTAACCATGCATCAACCATGCATCAAACTATAATCAACCTGTACCGTAAACAAGTTCATCAACCATTCACCAATTTGTACCAAAAAACCTGTGATCAACCTGCACCATAAATAAGTGCATCGACCATGCACCAACTTGTACCTCTACTTGTACCATGAATAAGTGCATCAACCATGTGTTGGATCATGTTGTCATTGATGCCAATGGTTTGATTGATTGATGTCATTGATTGATGTCAAGTGATTGATTGATGTCAAAGGATTGATTGACTGATGATTTATGTAATATAATATGTATGCATAGATGAATATGGATCAATGAGTTGTCATTGATACATGATGAAGATGGATCGATGTGGTTCCATTGGTATATCATGCATTGTTGGAAAAATGTATAGATGAATCATTATTGTCTTATCATGATTGATAAGGTGCACAAGTGGATGAAATCCAAAGTGGTCCCCTTATGGTGAAAGCCCTCATGGGAAGACACTTTATGGATTGAGTTATCCTAGAAGAAAGGTTGGAGGACCCATGCTTGTATGAGGAATAACGAGATGAAGATC
>ML787173.1:51451-69625 GCA_009831015.1 Picea engelmannii
ATATGTGCTCACATCTAACTGGTTATAAATGACAACAATGGGTAATGAATAAATGTTGAATGCTAATTGATGAGTTTTTGTGCAAGAGGGAAGTTTTGGGAAAAAGAGCCCCACACTCATTCACCCCCCCTCTAAGTGTGGTAGGTGTGTCCAACACCATGCACCAAACCTGTACGAATAACCTGTCACAAAAACCTGTCCAAACAAACTATCAAAACAACCTGTCTCATCAATCTTATCAACTAAATCAGATCTACTCACCAAGATCAATCACCAAGATCAATATGTGCTTCTAATAATATACCAATACAAGTATGCTACATCATCCATAAACCATGTGTCAACAATACTACTAACAAGTGCCTCCAACCATGTACCAAGTATGTACCAATCATGTATCAACTGCTCATCAACTATGACTCATTAAGATGTACCAACATCATCAACTATACACCTCATGTATGTGCCAACTCATCAACTACTTGTCTCAACCATGTACCCAACATGTACCTCAACCAAAATCCCTCATCAATTTCATCATCCAAATATGATTTGTAACTCTGTAATAGACCTCGTGTATATGATCACATACCTGCAAACCTTCCTTAACTTTAACAACAAGAGACTAACATTTTCATCAAACTTTACTTTAGTCTCACATGACTAGTTTTGGATTAGTCAGCAACCCTAACTTGAAATAATCATAACTATGTACATGTAATGAATAAATATCTAAAAATAGTACATAATGTTCTTCAGTGTGTTTTATACAATTCCTCCAGGTGTCACTACTTGGAACCTCTTAGAAAAGGAGTTATAGAAAAAATGACATACCTTGTTGAATTTTGGATTATTCTAGAGAGTGAACTTGTAGAGCATTCCCCACATGAAATATTTGTTGTATGGACAAGAAAATTGTACACAGAATACTATAGAATGTACTCGAACCAACACATTTGGTCTTACTAAATTTGGATCTGTTATGAAGAAGTTATGATGTTTTTACCCAAAATACCTGGTTTAGACTATTTTAAGGACTAACCACAAACCCTATTTTCCATGGAGTGTAACTCCAAAAATACAAAAAACCACAAGATGAAATTCGTACCACAACTACCTGGATATGTTTTCTCAATGACCTCCCAATTTCACAGTCTGAATCATTCTAGAAAAAAATTATTGCGAAAATGGTGAGATGACCTGTAAATAACATACCTTAGAAAGAATCATCAAAAGAATTTATCGTCCCTTGAATTTCAGACTTATTTACTTCACCTTCCCTCTGAAATTTGGCTTAGATATCCTTTGGTTACCCCAGTCACCTATATATATTCAATATGCTCAAGTGTGTTTAAAATGAGAGAGCCTTGCCTCTTATTTATACTTTCATGTAGCTTCCTCAAGGGGTTACCTTTTAACCATCTTAACCCAATTTCCTTATTTTAGGGCTAACCCTCTTCTAACCACTTTCCATAATTAGAAATTTCTCCATTTACTTTATTATTTAAATAATCCTCCTTGACTTTGTCACTTCACTTTATTATTTAAATAATTCTCTTTGACTTTGTCACTTCACTTTATAATTTAAATATTCCTCTTTAACTTTGTCACTTCACTTTATTATTTAAATAATCCTTTTTGACTTTGTCACTTCACTTTATTATTTAAATAATTTCTTCTTTGCAAGAACTTTGACTTCTTTGACCTTTTGGGGCTTCAAGCCAACATATGAGGGTCCTCCAAATTCCTAAGGCCATAACTCTCAAACCGTGAGGAGTTATGTGATGTTACACATACCACCAGAAATGGCATGACATGTACTATCCATATAGAATAGTCTTACCTGAACATATATCAAAACTCATACCATTATACATCAAACAAACTTGGGTCCATTACCCAAACCTGGGTTCTCCAATTTCACATGGCCATAACTCTCTAACCGTGAGGAGTTATGTGATGTTCCATATAGAACCAGAAATGACATGACATGTAATACCCATATAGAATAGTATTACCTTCAAATATATTAAAACTCATACCATTATACATCAAACAAACTTGGGTCCATTACCCAAACCTTTGTGCTATCAAAATTCGCTACCAGACTTTTTCCAAGGGTTGACATCAATCACTAAGGGTTGAAATCAATCTACAATATCACTCTCCAATGGCTAACATCAATGACAACCAAAAATCCATACCAACTATCCATCAACCTAAGCCAACTGTCTGACAATATATTGAACCGATTATCTGAGAGTCTATTTAAACAATCAACCCAAGAATGAATTGATCACTACATTACAACTACAGTATTATTCTTTAAAAAATTTTAGGGGCGATAGTGGTAACCACACTAAATCTAATTTAACAAATAAATACTAAATTGTTCAAATACCATAACCATAATATTAGTTGTTTGGGATGTTGATCCATCGACCTGGCCTTGCACAACGTCCCTTCTTGCTTGCTAATCAATGGAATTCACCGATACCTCCCAACCAACTCTAAGGGTACTCTTTGCCCCCCTTATCCTCCCCAACCGCAAAGGGGTCACACACATGATTTCAAATCCAAAACTAGCTCAATATTACCCTTGCAAGGAGAGGCTTTCAACCCAACTCACACAAGTAAACTAGCCATGAAAATTTTGACATCATTTCAGTCATCCAATAATAGGCTCCTTTCCTCTTTAATCTTCCTTCTTTTTAAAGAGGGAAAATAGAAAAGGGGAGGTAAATTTTGGAAGCAGGAAATGATCTCAACAACAGGCTCCAACTGTGGGTTGTCAAGAATCTGTAATCTCTTGTGACCAG
Source organism: Picea engelmannii (assembly GCA_009831015.1). Taxonomy (NCBI): domain Eukaryota; kingdom Viridiplantae; phylum Streptophyta; class Pinopsida; order Pinales; family Pinaceae; genus Picea; species Picea engelmannii. The sequence continues at coordinate 54,271 of ML787173.1, forward strand.
GCGCTTCCGCCCATTGGGCTATGGAGTCAGATTAAGAATATACAAAATGAACAAAAATAAAAATATGTACAATGAGAATGAAAAATTCTTAGGAGAAGAAACCTTTCAAATGTTTCCCATTGACAGGAAACACCAATATTTTTCCTTTCATGTTTTGGAGCATATAGGAGTTAAAGCCCAATATCTTTTCAATGACATATGGTCCGATCCAGAGTTCTTTGAACTTTGTATGCATGGACATACACATTCCCCTTGCTAGATTTTGGATTAATCGACTGAAGGACAACAAGTCCCCATTGGGAAAACAATTGTTCTACCATAATCGATTGCAAAGGCATCATAGATTTCTTCATTTTTCCTGAAAACTACTGGCATGAAAAACATTTCCTTATTGTGGCATACAAATCTCTGAATGTTGATGGCTAGTAAAATCTTGCTCTAATTATTTTGTGGGCGGTTGTAGTAGGTGCAAAGTGGCCACCACATATTCCCTCATGGAATTCTTTGATCAGTTCTTGGGATTTGATTTTCATCGACGCATCTCGATAGTATACTATCAAAATTTCTTCTGAACAATATGTCATCAATAAACATGTATTGGTTCGCCTTCATCTTTAGTGTCCTTCACTCCTTGGGATTCATTGTGACAGGAAATTGCCTGGATATTAAGTAGAATATAATATCTGTGTACCATTTTGAATCAACTAATGGTTCTCTGACTGATATTTAAATCATCCCATCGACTGAGTCCCCATTCACGATGATCTTGCATAAACCTTGTCCCTTGATTTCCTTTAAAGGTTTAATCTTGATATCATATTCTTGTATTTTTTTGAACCAGTTAGCCCATTTTCCTTCTCTCAACTAATGATTTAGAAGCATCTTCACTGGTGATGAGGGAACATAAGATATAAAATGGGAGTTTAATATATACATATGAAAGTGTGATACTTATTTTACAAGAGCCAAGGATTGCTTCTCGAGTTATGAATACCTCAACTCATAGTCGTGTAGGGTTTTTCTCATAAAACTTATCAGGAGTTCTTCTCCACTGCTATTTTTCTGAGTGACAATGGATCCAACAACTTCCTCTGTAGAAAATGAATAGATGATGAAGTCTCTTTGGAAGTCTGGACTGATGAGGACAAGAGCGGTGGTGATTTCTCCTTTGATATTATTGAACGCTTCTTGAGTATCTATTGTCCATTCGAATCTCTACTATTTTTTCAGCAATAGATTGATCGACTTTACGATGCTTGCGTAGTCAGGAACAAATCTTCATACAAAATTGATTTTTCTGAAGAATGATTGGACTCTCTTCTTGGACGTTGGGGGGTTGAACTCGTTTATTTATTTAACTCTTTCCGGATCTATGTAAATCCCTTCCTTGCATATAATATGGCCCAACAACTTGCCTTGAGTCATGACGAACAAGCATTTCTTTGGATTTAGAGAAACTCCATATAATATACATCTTTAAAAAACCTTTCTTAAATGATGGATATGATCCTCCCTTTTGTTTGAATGCACCGTCAACTCATCTTGATAGTCTTCCATAAAATTTCCTATCAACCTATTGAACACATGATCCATGCCCCTTTGGAATGTGGCTCCAACATTCTTCAAACCAAAGGGCATTCTAACATATGCATATGTCTCCCATGGTGTGATAAATGTTGTCTTTTCTCTGTATTCCTCAACCACCAAGACTTGGTTGTATCCAGAGAAACCATCCAACATGGACATGCAGGCCAATCCAGTGACTTGCTATAGTAGAAACTCCATGTTAGGAAAAGGAAAATGATCTTTTATGATTTTTTTTTTAAGATCTCTGAAGTCAACACACATCCGTATTTCCCTGGGTTTTTTTATTATAATCACTGGATTTGAAAGCCAATATGAATGCCTGATGGGATAAATTATCCTTTCCTTCTTCAACTGCTCCAATTCGATTTTTACCAGAGGTTTTAGCTTGGGATTCATAATCCTTATTTTTTGTTTCACTGGTTTCGCTTCTTCCCTCAAAGGAATGATATCATGGAATATCATCTATTCATAGGGTTTCAAATCATCATAGATCCAAGAGATCACATCAATATATTCTTTGAATAAGGAAACATATTGATCAACCTCTTCAGTGGTGCAATCAACTCCCAATTTGACATATTTCGGGGACTTGTCCGTTCCAATATTGACTTTTCTCATTCTTGCACCTTTCAAACTAATACTTCTTCAAGGAGATTCTTGGCGTGATAATATTTTGTAAACAAAGATTCAACTTGTATACAGTCTTTTGGGATGGTATATGAGCCATTGTATTCTTCATCATCGTTGTTTAACAAAAAAATTTCCAACTGTTCATCGTTCTCAAATACTTGTAAGTACTCAACATTATCAGGCATAGATGGTCGAAAATCTCTTTCTACCTGGAAATAAATTGTACTTTGGACATCGTCTGGGTTTGATAATGAGGCCACCAAATCTAGTGAATTGGCCTTGTGATTCTTGTCCCTTGGAATGAAAAAAATGTTGAAGGAGCTGACAGATTTCATCAGTTCGTCAACTCTTTTGAAATACAACTTAAGTATTTCCTTTTTTCTTTTGTATATTTGGGTAACCTAATTGATGGCCAACTTCGAGTCTCTAGTCACAACGTGATTTTATTTTTCATTTCCTGTGAAAGGATCATCCCTTGGATCAGGGATTCATATTTTGCCTTGTTATTTGTGCATGAAAACTCCAGTCTCACAGCATGGGGATGCATAGTCTTATTTGGACTCAAAAGAACAATTCCAACTTCGTTCCTAGATTTAAAATAGGCTCCATCAAATGACATCCTCCAGTAGCATTCAAACAAACATTCTTGGCTCCCCAAGCCTTGAAATCGCTCTAGGATTTCGTTATGCTCCATGTACAAGATAACATAGTTTCCAATCCCTACAACTATATAATATTCCATTTATTCATTGTCCTTATTCTTGAAGGAGAAGGGTTTTCTAGGTTCATAGGGTACTTTAATCATCACTCCCTTCTTTCCTGGTAGCATCATACAACTTTTGTCATTCATTATATATACACCGATCATGGATGTCCATTCTCTTCCCAGCACAACTCCATATATTGGAGGAAGGTCTACCACAACAATATTGAAAATTGTACTGATATGGGGGGCTGTTGTAATCCATGTTGGTTATTTGGGTTGGTTGTCATTGATGTCAACCCTTAAAGAAGTTCTGGTAGCACAAACGTTTGGGTAATGGACCCAAGTTTGTTTTATGTATAATATATTTGAAGGTAAGACTATTCTAGATGGATATTACACGTCATTCCATTTCTGGTGGTATGTGGAACATCACATAACTTCTCACGGTTAGAGAGTTATGGCCATGTGAAGTTGGAGAACCCTCATGAGTCATCTAGAAGCACCAAAAGGTCAAAGTAGTCAAAGTGGTTGCAAAGAAGACATTATTTAAATAATAAAGTGAAGCGATGAGTGTCCGATAAGTCAAAGTGGATACAAAATAAATTATTTAAATAATAAAGTATATGGAGAAATTACTAAGTGGACAAGTGGGTTAACCCTAAAATAAGGAAAGTGGTTTAATATTGTTAGAAGGTAACCCCTTGAGGAAGCTACATAAAAGTATAAATAAGAGGCAAGGGTCTCTCATTTTAATCACACTTGAGCATATTGAATATCTACAAGTGACTGAGGTAATCAAAGGATATATAAGGCAAATTTCAGAGGGAAGGTGAAGTAAAGAAGGCCGAAATTCAAGGGAGGATAAATTCTTTTGATGATTCTTTCTAAGGTATGTTATTAACAAGTCATCTCACCATTTTCACAATAATTTTTTTTTTCTAGAATAATTCAGACTGTGAAATTAGGAGGCCGTTGAGGAAACATATCCAAGTAGCTGTGATAAAATTTTCATCTTGTGGGTTATTGTATTTTTGGAGTTACATTACGTGGAAAATAGGGTTTGTGGATAGTCCTGAAACTAGTCTAAAACAATTGTTTCGGGTAAAAACGTCATAACTTCTTCATAACAGATCCAAATTCAGTAATACCAAATGTATTGGTTAGAGTACATTTTGTAGTATTCTTTGTACCATTTTTAGATCTATACATCAAATATTCTGTGCGGGGCATTCTCTACAAGTTCGATCTCTAGAGTAAACCAGAATTCAACAAGGTATGGCATTTTTGCTATAACTCCTTTTTTTGGAGGTTCCAAGAAGCAAAATCAGGAGAAATTACAGAAAAGACACCGAAGAACATTGTGTACTATTTTTAGACCTTTATTCATTACATGTACATAGTTATGATTATTTCAAGTTAGGGTTGTTGACTAATCCAAAATTAGTCATGTGAGACTAAAGTAAAGATTGATGAAAATGCTAGTCTCTTGTTGTTAAAGTTAATAAAGGTTTGCATGTATGTGATCATATACACCAGGTATATTACATAGTACAAATAATATTTGGATGATGAAATTGAGGAGATATTTTGGTTGAGGTACATTTTGGGTACATGGTTGAGACAAGTAGTTGATGAGTTGGCACATACATGAGGTGTATAGTTGATGATGTTGGTACATATTGATGAGTCATGGTTTATGTGTATTTGATTCATGATTGGTACATATTTGGTGCATGGTTGAAGCACTCGTTGATGGTACAAGTTGAGGTACAGGTTGGTGCATGGTTGATGCACTTGTTTATGGTACAAGTTGATTGCAGGTCAGTGGTACAGGTTGTTACAATGGTATATCTCACAATGATAGTCTGACAATGGTTCCATAATTCTACTTCTACATTAGGGTGGTTGTATGGGGCAAGAAAAGTGGTTGTAGCCACCTTCCAGTTGTAGCCGAAGAACATAGGGGGTTGTAGCCTCCTTCTGGATGTAGCCTGAGAATTGGGGAGTTGGAGATTCCCTCCGGTTGTAGCCTGAGAAACTAGGGGGTTGGAGCCTCCTTCCAATTGCAACTATAAAACAAAGGAATTTGGTGCTTCCAATGAATGTAATTCTTAAAGACATATAAGAACAAAAATTCTATGGTTTTCTCCCTCGTTGGTTTTCCACGTAAAAACACTGGTGTACTGTATATGTGTATGATTGTTCATTTGTTCATTACTTATTTACTCTGCAAATATTGGATGATAATGCTACATTAATATAACACTTGCATTTTATGGTTAAAACAATGATTCAATTTCTCTATTACTCATTCATCCCCCCTCTTAGTAATCCAACAATTGGTATAAGAGTCAATTCCTTCAGAAATCAGTTTAACCATTGAAAGGTAGATCATGGAGAGAAACAACATGTATAAAAACATAATACCACAGTTTGATGGAAATAAGTATGCATTCCGAAGTAGAAGGATGAAAGCATATATACATGCAAAGGGATTTGAATTTTTTCAATCAATAGTAGATGGATACAAAAAACCAACAATTCCCCCAACAAGTGAAAAAAGAAATGAAACTCAGTCAAAATAATTTCAAAGTCTTGGTGAATCGATATATACCAAAGTTGTACATTGTAAATCCGCTAAAGATATTTGGGACAAACTTCAAAATATTTATGAAGGAGATTCAAAAGTTAAAGTAGCAAAGCTTAAAACCTAGAGAGGTCAATTCAAACAACTAAATATGAAGGAAGATGAGAATATTGCAGCTTACTTCTTACGAGTCGATGAAACAATGAACGCAATCATAGGATTGGGAGAAGAAATTGAAGAATATTTAATTGTTCAAAAGGTACTAAGATCTCTTCCTATGAGATTTGATCCTAAGATATCAACACTAGAAGAACGAGAAGATCTAGACTCAATAAGCATGGATGAACTACATGGAATCTTCAAAGCATATGAAATGAGAACTGAACAGGAAAATCCGGATATAAAAGAAGAATCTTTCTAAGCATCCAAAATTTCAAAGCAAAAGGGAAAGCAAAAAGAAAATAGAAACATCAGTGACTTCTCAGAATATGATGAAGAAGAAGTGGCCAACTTTGTCAGAAGATTGAACAAGGGAACTAACGACAGATATAAAGATAAGCTTCCATTGATTTGTTTTAATTGTGATGGTGTTTGTCATTTTCCTAACAAATGTCCTCATAAGAAAAATAAGAGGCATGATGAAGATTACTCAAATAGTAAACAAACATTTAAGGAAAAGAACCAAAAATAAAGCTTTCAAGAAAAGCTTATGCACCAAAGAAGACATCTCCTCATTAGATGAAGATGAAGTCAGTGATAGTGAGACATAAAGAGTTCTATTCATGGCAGTAGAAGACTTTGATAAAGAAGACACCGAAAAAGAACACGAAGAGGTAAAAGTTGACTACCAAGAAGAATTGTTGAGTTCCATAAAAGTTATAAGAAGAGAAATGAAGAAAAACAAGGAGCGACAAGCTAAACTAGACAAGAAAGAAGACACTCAGGAAGTAGAACAAATGATCATGAAATTGAAATTTCAAATAGAAGAAGATAAAAGAATTGAAGAAGCACTCAAAGAACATCTAGAAGAAAGAGACATGATCATTGGAAATTTGGAAGTAGAGATTGTCACATTGAGAAATGATTTTCAAAAGAAAAATATTCATAACATCTCAAAAGTTTTGGATGAAATTATTAGCAGTCAAAAGCCTCATCGTTACAAGTTTGGACTTGGATACAATCAGACAGAAAAGGGATCAAGCTCCAAAGCAACGAAACAAGAAACAAAACCAAAAAGTTATGCATAAACAATCAAAGAGAATATGAAGACCTACAAGGAAGATTATAGGGACACTCCTCCACCGAGAAGATTCGGATTTCAGAATCAATGATCAACAAAAACAAACAGGCCCGAGGAAGAAGAAGGATTCATAAAAGTAACTCATTTCAAAAGATATTCAACTCCCAGGTATCAAAATATATTTTTTGGTTTATGTTATGCATGCAATAATTTTGGACATAAAGCTGTAAATTGCAGAGCTAATAGGAGGAACATAAAAAACTTTGAAAGTCATACACAAAATCGTTATCCAAGAAGGCCTATTAAAACATAGAGAATAAGCTACAACATGTTTGAATCATTGAGCACTAAAGTGGAATGCTACAAGTGCAACAACTTTGGACACATGGCCAAAGATTGTAGAATGACAATACCTCCTATAGAACCACAACAAAACAACAACAATCAGATACATGAACCTGATAAGAGAACATGGATAAGAAAACATAATCAATATAGTAATGAAGAATGCACACTCACTCTACAAGCTAAGCGGAAGAAACATGGTTGGGATGTTGACAATGGCTGTTCAAAAAATATGATAGGTGATAAATACAAGTTTCTTACATTTAGAAAGGAAAGAGATGGATCAGTCTCCTTCAAAAATGACGATTCAACTAAAATCATTGGAAAATGCATAGTCAGAATTGGAAACAAAAATACCAAGACAAAAAATGTTCTACTAGTAGAAGATATGAAACATAATCTTTTAAGTGTAAGTCAAATGTGTGACCAAGGTCATAAAATTACTTTCGATTCACATAAGTGCGAGATAAGAAAAGAAGGTTCAGGAAAATTGATTGCAACAACTGCAAGAACTTCAAGCAACATATATGTGTTAAGTAAAATTGGAAATGAAAAGTGTTGTTTAGGAAAGGAAGATGAAAGTTGGCTATGACAAAGAAGAATGGGTCACATACACTTTGATAACCTTGTCAAATTCAACAAAAAGGAAGCAGTTATAGAAATGCCCCAGATCACGAAACCAACAAACACTTTATGCAAGCATTGTTAACAAGGAAAGCAAACAAATAATAGGTTCAAATCAAACGAATATTCAACAATAAGACCACTGGAAATTGTGCATACTGATCTAGTTGTACCAACTACAACAAAGGGTTTAAAAGGTGAGAAATACTTTATGTTATTAGTTGATTATTATACAAGAATGATTGCAATTTGCTTTCTCAGGAATAAGTCAGAAGATTTTTAAAACTTCAAGGTCTACAAGGAGATGGTTGAAAATGAAATAGATTTAGAAATCAAAAGTTTGAGATCTGATAATGGAGGAAAGTTCACTTCAAAGGAATTTATGGACTACTGCAATAGGCATAGAATAAAAAGGAAATTCTACATTGCTAGGACACCTCAACAGAATGGAGTTGTTGACAGAAAGAACGAGATAGTACAGGAAATGGCTCAAACAATGCTAATAGATTCCAAATTGACAGATATTTTTTGGACACATGCAGTGCATACAACAGTTCACATTCAAAATAGAGTAATTCTCAAAAACAACAATGACCAAACTCTCTACGAGCTATGGAAAGGAAGACCAATAAATGTGAAGCACTTTAGAGTATTTGGAAGCAAATGCTACATCAAAAGAGAAGATGGCATAATGGGAAAGTTTGAATCTCGTGTGGAAAAATGAGTACTTGTTGGTTACTCAAGTAAAAGGAAAGAATACAAGTGTTACAATCTAAGGTTGAACAAAGTTGCGGAAAGCATCAATGTAACAATTGATGATAATTAAAGGAAGAATAAAAATAGAATAGGTTTACGAAGAAGAAGCAGAAGATGAAGAAGAGGTAGAAGGGGAAGATGAAGAGGATAAGACAAAAGTAGAAGATCAAGTTCAAAAAGTGCCTCCAAAGACACCTAGCAAATGAGTACAGAAGAATCATCCTTTAGATCATATTATTGGAAACAAGGATGCAAAAGTTGAGACTAGAAGAAGAATCCGTTCACCAAAACAAACACACCTAGTACTCTTATCTACGATTGAACCAAAAAGTTTTGAAGAGGACAACAAAGATGAATTTTGGAATAAGGCCATGGATGAAGAATTGGACCAAATAGAGAAGAATGACACTTGAGAATTGGTTCCAAGACCAAAGAATAAGAATGTGATTGGCACAAAGTGGTTTTTCAAAAATAAATTGAATGAAGATGGACAGGTTACAAGGAAAAAAGCTATATTGGTATCTAATGATACACACAAGTTGAAGGAATCAACTTTGAAGAGACATTTTCCCTAGTTGCCATAATGGAAGCAATCTGATTTGTTTTAGCTTAGCATACTCCAAGAATATTAAAGTGTATTGGATGGATGTGAAATCAACTTTTATGAATGTGGAACTTGAATAAGAATCCTATATCGAACAACCAGAAGCATTTTATTTTTCAGAGAACGCATAATATGTGTGTAAATTGAAGAAGGCCTTGTCTGGTCTAAAACAGGCTCCTAGAGCATGGTACTCTAGACTAGATAAATATCTACAATAGATAGGTTTCAGAAAAAGAAGTGCAGACAACAACCTCTACATCAAGGTAACTCAAGATAATATTTTATTAATTGAATTTTATGTTGATGATATTATTTTTGGAAGTAATTATGACAGGTTAAGCCAATATTTGCGAAGGATATGCAAAATGAATTTGAAATGTCATTACTCAGAGAACTATCCTTCTTTCTAGGTCTTTAGATATGTCAAAGAAACCAAGGGATTTTTATTTCTCAAACTAAATATATCAGATAAATGTTAAAGAAGTTCAGAATGGAAGATTACAAACCAATTCCCACTCCTATGCAAACCAATTGCAAGTTGAGCAAAGATGATGATTCAAAGTCTACAGACTAGAGGCAGTATAGGTCAACAATTGGTAGCTTACTATATGTGACATCATCCAGAACAGATGTAATGCAAGAAGTTGGACATGTGGCATGATTTCAAGCAACACCAAAGAAATCACATGTCTTAGTAGTGAAAATGATTTTCAGATATCTCCAAGGAACGAAAGAGTTTGTATTATGGTATCCAAAAGGAAATGATCTATCACTTATTGCCTACACAGATGCAGATTGGGCAGGTTGCAATGATGACCGACGAAGCACTGGTGGAGAAACGTTCTACTTGGATGAGTGTTTAGTATCTTGGCTAAGAAAGAAACAATCATCAATATATTTATCTACATCTGAAGTAGAGTATATTGCAACAAAAACATGTTGTACACAGGTCGTATGGATGAAAAAAACTCTGACAGATTTACAGGTTGAGTATGATGAGCCCATTCCAATCTATTGTGATAATACAAGCACCATCAGTATCTCAAAGAACCTAATGATGAAATCCAAGACGAAGCACATTCCAATCAAGTATCACTTTCTATGGGAACATGTTGCAGAGAATAACATCAGAGTTGAATATGCGGGCACAAAATAACAAGTGGCAGGCATATTTACAAAACCGCTTCCACGGAAAGCCTTTGAGTATCTTCGCTAGTGTCCTAGAGTAATTTCTACTCCAAAATGAATTCTTTTGAATTATTATCTTATATGTATTAGATTTACATGAGGAAGCACCATAAAGAGGACAATTCAGGTTGGGAGATCGGTTTCAGGAAGATTTTAGTCAGGGGGAGCAACCCCGTATGGAAAAATACCTTTTCCATTGATGACAAAGGGGGAGATATTTATCAGATGCAAAGGAAAATGCTTGGAGAAAGAGAACATAGGAATGGTTCCAAGGGGAGCGATGGTCACAAGGGGAGCATGAGTGATATGAATTTAGTATTGCATCAGAGTGTTTCCATCAATTCTAAAGGGGGGATATTGTTGATTATTTGGGTTGGTTGTCATTGATGTCAACCTTTGAAGAAAGTTCGGTAGCGAATTCTAATAGCACAAAGGTTTGGTTAATGGACTCAAGTTTGTTTGATGTATAATGGTATGCGTTTTAATATATTTGAAGTTAAGACTATTCTAGATGGATAGTACATGTCATTCCATTTTCTATGGTATGTGGAATGCGAGATAACTCCTCACGGTTAGAGAGTTATGACCATGTGAAGTTGGAGAACCCTCATGAGTCATGTAGAAGCCCCAAAAGGTCAAAGTAGTCAAAGTGGTTGCAAAGAAGAAATTATTTAAATAATAAAGTGAAGTGATGAGTGTACTATAATTCAAAGTGGACACGATTTTTTTTATTTAAATAATAAAGTTAATGGAGAAATTACTAAGTGGACAAGTGGTTAGAAGTGGGTTAGCCCTAAGATAAGGAAAGTGGTTTAAGATGGTTAGAAGGTAACCCCTTGAGGAAGATACATAAAAGTATAAATAGAGGCAAGGGTATCTCAATTTAGTCACACTTGAGCATATTGAATATCTAAAAGTGACTGAGGTAACCAAAGGATATCTAAGGAAAATTTTAGAGGAAAGGTGAAGTAAAGAAGGCCGGAATTCAAGGGAGGATAAATTCTTTTGATGATGCTTTCTAAGGTATGTTATTTACAGGTCATCTCACCATTATATCAATAACATTTTTTATAGAATGATTTAGATTGCGAAATAAGAAGGTTGTTGAAGAAACATATCCAAGTAGCTGTGATAAAAATTTCATCTTGTGGGTCGCTGTAGTTTTGGAGTTACACTCCGTGGAAAATAAGGTTTGTCGCTAGTCCTAAAACTAGTCTAAAACAAGTGTTTCGGGTAAAAATGTCATAACTTCTTCATAACAGATCCAAATTTAGTAAGACCAAATGTGTTGGTTTGAGTAGATTCTTTAAGATTTTGTGTACCATTTTCAGATCTATACAACAAATATTTCATGTGGGGAAATCTCTACAAGTTCGATCTCTAGAATAATCCAAAATTCAGCAAGGTATGCCATTTTTGCTATAACTCCTTTTCTGAGAGGTTACAAGAAGTGAAACCTGGAGAAATTGTAGAAAAGAAACTGAAGAACATTTTGTACTATTTTTAGACCTTTATTCATTACAGGTACATAGTTATGATTATTTCAAGTCATGGTTGTTGGCTAATCCAAAATTAGTCATGTGAGACTAAAGTAAAGTTTGATGAAAATGCTAGTCTCTTGTTGTTAAAGTTAAATAATGTTTGCAGGTATATGATCAGATACACCAGGTCTATTACAAAGTTACAAATTAGATTTGGATGATGAAATTGATGAGGGATTTTGGTTGAGGTACATGTTGGGTAAATGGTTGAGACAAGTAGTCGATGAGTTGGCACATACATGAGGTGTATAGTTGATGATGTTGGTACATGCTGATGAGTCATAGTTTATGTGTATTTGATGCATGATTAGTACATATTTGGTGCATGGTTGATGCACTCATTGATGGTACAGGTTGGTGCATGGTTGATGCACTTTTTTATGGTACATGTTGACTACAGGTCAGTGGTACAGGTTGTTACAATGGTATATCTCACAGTGATAGTGTGACAGTGGTTCCATCATTCTATTTCAACGTTAGGGAGGTTGGATGGGGAAATGATAGGTGGTTGTAGCCGAAGAACATAGGGGGTTGTAGCCTCCTTCTGGTTGTAGCTAGAGAATTGGGGAGTTGGAGCTTTCCTCAGGTTGTAGTCTGAGACACTAGAGGGTTGGAGCCTCCTTCCAGTTGCAGCTAGAAAAAAAAGGAAGTTAGTGCTTCCAATGAATGTAATTCTTAAATACATATAAGAAAAAACATTCTTTGGTTTTCTCCTGCTTTGGGTTTCCACGTAAAAACATTGGTGTACTGTGTATGTGTATGATTGCTCATTTGTTCATTTTTTATTTACTATGAAACTATTGGATGATAATGCTACATTGATATAAAACTTGCATTTTATGGTTAAAAAAAAGATTCAATTTCTCTATTACTGATTCACCCCCCCTCTTAGTAATCCAACAATCTAAGCATAAAAATCCTTGATTTCTCCATATGCTAGAACTTTTATAAAATCGATTGCATATATTCTCTCACCGACTTCATAATACTTAGTGAAACTCATGCCCATTACTTCCATGACTGTAAGAGACATTATATTATTTTTTGCGCCAGTGTCAACTAAATAGTTATGTAATGCAACATCATGATTTTCAATTGAAATGCAGAAGGGTTGAATTTTACCTCCCAGCTTGGTAGTTGATGGGCTTTGGCTCTGTTTTGGACTAGTAATGATAGCTTCAACTCTTTTGATGGATCATTCAACATCTTCAAGATGTTCTATATTTGCTGAGGAATATTTACCACTTACGTAAAGGGAAGAGTTATCCTCAATTTACTTAGGTCCCCCATGACATTATATGTCATTTGAGTGGATATTGACGCCATGTGTTTCCTTTTGGTTCCATTTCCATCCGTCACTTTCTCATTCAAAACTTTTTCATTTTTCTTTTTCTTTTTCTTTTTCTTTTTCCTTGTTAGAGTCACCTTTATTCTTTGGTCTATTTACAAACCCTCTTGTCTGGGTGAAGTTTTCTTGTGAGTTAGGATCATTTTCACCCTCTCCAAATATATACATGGATGTCTCACATCTATCCATCTGCACAGTTTCAAAGCTTTCATCAGGTAAGTAATAATTTTCTTGCTCGATTAATTGCTCATCATAGACATCATCCAAAACAACTGTGTTTGGAGTAGGTTGTCTAGGAACCCTTGGTCTTTGTGGGTTATCAGTATCCTCAAACCTCACTCTATTTTTAGGGGGAGGGTTCCTTCTTTTCTCAGGAATCGAAATTCTTGGGTTTGGCATGTAACTATCTCCCCTTCTCAGTCTAGTTATCTCATTCTGCATATCTTTGATGGTTCTATTCATCTGTGCAATTTCAATTCTTTTCTTTGTTTCCTGTGCTGCCACAGGGTCAACCTTTACGTTAGCTATGGTTACTTGAAAAAATCCTCCTCTCGCCATTTGATTCTGATCCACTCAAGGTTTAAATTATTCGTTCTTTATTGAGCTGGAACCTCCTTGATTATCAATATTTAATCCCCCCATCTACCTTTGTACTCTTCCTAGTATAATGTCGGGGTCGACACCCGTCTCAATCATAATTTCTTCCATCCTAATGGCCTTAGTCATTGCCTCCTCCAAAGTATCCATTTGGGATGTTCTGATGGCATATTTTACATTTGGGGGCATTGCATTCTTATAACAACTGAGAATGATTGGGTCATTTGTTCTTTTATCTTCTAGAATTCTACTCAAGGTCTTATTGAACCTGAGGTTAAAATCTCGTATCCTTTCATTCTTCCTCAACCCAATCTGGGTGAAGTCTGTGAGGAGGGTATGGTAAGAAATTGGAGGGGAAAACATAGTTAGAAACATAGCTTCGAGGTTGTTAAATGAGTGAATGGATATACCGGGAAACATTATATACCATTCATAATCTCTTTCTGATAAGGTTTGCAGAAACAACCTCACCATGATGTCGTCATATTCAACTCGGTGAACGTCAAAAACATCAAGAAATAAGTGTAGATGCCTCTTTGCATCGATTTTTCTCTCTCCATAAAATTCCTTTAAGGTTCCCTTAGGGAGAACATGGAGCTCATGTTGTTCACCTAGAAGACAAAGAGGGGAATATATTACCCTCCTTCTATTTCCAAACCTTGAGATTCCTTGATTTATTGTGACATATCTTCCACCTCCTTGTCTCTACTCATGATGCTCATCTCGGGGTTGTTCGTCTCTCACTGCCATGCTTGAGGAGACTTCAGGGCTACAATTTTCACTTCTAAGGATATAGAGTTGCTTACTTTTACTTCTAGTAATGGCTCCCTTGTATTCGTCCAACTTCAATATTGACCTTGTTTTTGTGATGCTCTAGCTAGCCTTTGATTTCTTTGATATTTTTGTTCTTCTCTGTTAAGAACAAAATATCAATATAGCATAGAAAAACCTCAGAAAAGTACTGAACACCTTGAAACAGAGATAATTTTAGATAATAAGCCTCTTCGAGGGGCAACCTCCTTTTACCCCACTTAAATGTTCAAGTACAATATGATTCAAAATGAAAATGTATCCTTGGTATATATAGGATACTAGGAGGTATAATTACAACTAATGGCCTAAAGCCGACATAAATAAAATAAGATTACTAATATAATATTCCCCAATTAAGGGGTAATGAGCCAATATTAGGGCTTAACATGCCCCTCTTCTTGAGACAAGTGTTGTCTACAACACTTGAGTAACTTTGGATGCTTCTTTATAAAAGACTCATCTTCCCAAGTGGAATCTTCAGCTGGTAATTTCCTCCATTTAATGAGATACTCTGAAATTGATCTATTCCTCAGCTGGCTAATTCTTGTGTCAGTGATGGCTTTAGGCTCCAATATGATTTTTCCTTCCTCGTCAAGTTCTGGCAATATAGTTTGAACTGGGATCTTGTCGCCTATAACCTTCTTTAAGCATGAAACATGGAAAACTAGGTGTACTCATGAAGATGTAGGCAACTCCAATTTGTATGCCATAGTACCAATCTTTTGCAACACCTTATAAGGGCCATAGTACTTTGGTGATAATTTATTATCCTTCTTGGCTTGCTTGAGG
>ML787173.1:71243-88179 GCA_009831015.1 Picea engelmannii
CTACCTCCTTTACTCCAAAGAAACATTTGGATGGTTTGGCATATAGTTGTTTCTCCTTTAGTAGTTGTAGCACCTTGTCAACATGTTGCACATGATCCTCCCAAGACTTGCTATAGATTAGTATATCATCAAAAAATACTAACACAAATTTTTGAAGAAAGGGCTTGAAAATGGAATTCATCAACCCTTGGAATGTGGAAGGTGAATTTGTAAGGCCAAAAGGCATGGCCAAAAATTCATAATGGCCTTCATGAGTTCAGAATGCTGTTTTTGGGATATCTTCTTCCTTCATTCTGATCTGATGATACCCTGAACAAAGATCCAATTTTGTGAAATAGATTGCTTCATGTAGTTCATCTGACAATTCATCAATGAAGGGAATGGGAAACTTATCTTTAATAGTGATCTTGTTGATCTCCCTATAATCTGGACACATACACCATGAGCTATCTTTCTTGAATACCAATACCACTGGTGCAGAGTAAGAAATTTGGCTAAGTCTAATAATGCCAACCTCTAACATTTCTTCAACCATGCACTCAATTTCACTCTTCTGGGTGTAAGGATATATGTATGGCCTGATGTTAGGAGGAACACTCCCAAGAATTAGGTGAATTTCATGATCATGATTTCAAGTGGGTGGAAGACCTTTGGGAATATCTTCAAATACTTTGGAATGCTTATCAATGATCCTTTGGATATCTTGAGGAATAAATGGCTTAGATGTTTGAACATCTAGTGAGCATAGTTGTGCAATAACGCCTTGATGCCCCTTTTTCAATAATTTTTTCATGCCATTAGAGCTTATCACCTTACCGGGTTTCCCTGTGATACCTCTTAACTCAATTTATTTTCCTTCCAATGAAAATTTCATGAAAAGTTCTTGAAAATTAAAATCCAATGTTCCTAATGATTGTAACCATTGGATTCCTAGTACAACATCTGCATCACCCATGGGTATAGAAAACATTGGACTATTCATTACATATTCCCCCATAGTAAGATTGATCTTATTGAATTTTCCTGAGCAATTGATAGTTCCTCCATCTGCAATCATTACTTGAAACTCTGGCACTGGATATACAAAGCAATTGAGATATTTGGATAATTTGTAGTGAATGGAATTATGAGTACTGCAAGAATCAATTAGGACTATTACTTTTTTCTTTTTGATGTATCCTTTGATCTTGGGGGTTTGAGGAGTGCTAATTCCAGCCAATGCATTACATGATATCATGGGAGTCAACTCTTCAGAAGAAATTGCTTCTACATTTCCATCTTGAGATGGTTCTTATCCTTGTTCTTCTTCCTCTTCACAATCTACGTAGAGTAATTTCTTCTCACCACACTTATGTCCCTTACTGTACTTGCTGTCACAATTAAAACATAAACCTTTTGCTTTTCTTTCCTCCAATTGTTGAGGTGTAAACCTTGTAGGTTGAGGTGTTTTAGAAGAAGGAGCACTGTTCTCTCTATAGATGTTAGGATTGGTCCTTCTAGTAGCCATAGCCATATTTCTACTTTCAACATTTCTTGCCACCTTAAATGCATTCTGAATTGATTTGGGTTCCCAAAGGAGAACCTCATGTTGAATGTTATCCTTTAAAGTTCCTATGAATACATCAATCAAGTGCTCATCTGGAATATCAATTACCTTTATATTCAATCTTTGGAAGTTCTCAATGTGCTCAGTAACTGAACCCTTTTGATTGAGATTTATCAATTGGCTAAAGAAGGTATTTCTCCTTGTATCCTCATAGTGTGCTATCATTTGTTCCGTGAAAATTGTCCAAGTGATGAGTGATTTGCGAGAACAAAGCCATCGATACCATACAAATTGATTAGGTTCTAAATATAAAGAAGAAATTCATACCTTTTCTGTATGTAACACATTATGTAGATCAAAGAATTGCTCCATCTGAAGTATCCATGTGATTGGGTTCTTGCCATCAAACTTCTTCATATCGATATTAGGAACGTGGTTGGTCTTTAGCCCAAAGTTGGAGTTTCTCCATTCTTGATTCACCTTCCTTGTGTCCTCATCATGAATTTCATGGGATGCATTTTCACTTTCAGTTGTCTTCTTTGTTACAAATTTTTTCAATACTTCCCTGATCTCCTCTTTTAAACCATCCATCTTTTCCTCCAACTTAGCTTCCATCTCTTGTAGTTCATCTTTTGTTACTATCTTCTTTTGTAAATAATTTATGTCCCTACACATTTTTTCACCTTCATAAAGAGTCCAAGTAGGATTGTTTGGAGGCTTATTTGGTGTAGAAGTTCCCTTTTTGGGTGGCATGTTGGCCAAGTATCACTTTTGAACCTTGATTTTGAGGTGGTTCTGCTAGACAATCTTTCTTCTATTGTATCTCCCAAGTTTCGGCCCTTCTAGGTATGAAAATTTCTTTTATGTAGTTCTCTAATATTTCTTCTCTGCAATTCCATAGGTCTGATCAAAATTGGATGTGCCAAGTGGAATTTACGGTAACTTCCCCACAACTTGCCATTTTTTGGCCTTTCCAGGAGATCTCACTTGTATAGCATGCCCCGCACAAAATAATTGATATAAAATTCTGAAACTCATACAAAAAATAATACATTTTGTCCACGATCCAATGAAACTAGTCCCACTCAATTTGGATACTCTAGGAAGAAGTTATGATTTTTTTACCTGGAACACCTTCTTGAGACTAGTCAATAGGACTAGTCAGATACCCTATCTTACACAGGGTGTATCTACAAAGTTAAGATGAAACGGAAGCTAAACATTTTATCACAGACAACTTACTAATTTTTGTGAATATCCTCCATAGTTTAGAGTCTGAAACATTACAAAAATTTTTTTATAGCGAAAATTATACAATGACTTAGTTCGGGATGATTCCATAACCCTATCTTGTACAGGCTGTATCTTTGAAATTATAAGGCCTCAGGAGCTGAAATTTGAATCCAACTTACCTTGATTTGTCTAATAAATATCCTCCAAGCCATTCCTTCTGAAACATTGTAGAAAAAAAGTTATAGTGAAAATTACAAAGTGTCTCAGATATAGCAGTGAAACCCCAAGACCTTGAGCTCTGATACCATATGTTAAGAACCAAATATCAATATAGCATAGAAAAACCTCAGAAAAATTACTCAACACCTTGAAAAAGAGATAATTTCAGATAATAAGCCTCTTCTAGGGGGCAACCTCCTTTTACCTCACTTAAATGTTCAAGTACAAGATGATTCAAAATGAAAATGTCTCCTTGGTATATATAGAAGACTAGGAGGTATAATTACAACTAATGGCCTAAAGCCGACATAAATAAAATAACATTACTAATATAATATGCCCCAATTAAGGGGTAATGAGTGAATATTAGGGCTTAACATTCTCTCCTCTATCTTTGGAGGATTTCTCTTTCTTATTCTTGGAATAAGATCTTCTAGGACCTTTCTAACTCTTCTCGAGTCTGGGCTGTCATTATTACAAGATTATATAACTGGTGTAGAATGCTTCATTGATTATTCAATCCAATTTCTAAATGAGGATTATTACCATGGGGTAAAGTCATATATTCTTTCACAAACACTAGGCCAGGTTTCGAATTTTCAGTTCATGTCCCCAATATGGTTGCAAAACTTGTTGATGCTTGAATCCGTTAGAACTGAAACGACAACCTCACGAGGATACAAATCCCCCTGCGTTTTTACAAAGGTGGTACTCCTCTGTTATTATTTTCGTGGGACTCGAAGTCTTTAGAATGTGGGACTTTTATAGAAGTTCATTATGGTAATCAAAAGAAAGTAAAAATATAAAAACGGAAAATGTTTTATTTTCTTTTAAAACAATTTCCTGAGAGTGGATGATGAACCACACACATTCACACATTTAATGAAAATAAATGAAATTTTCTCACATCCATCATAGTAGGGCTAAAGATTTCTAATCAGATACAAAATAAAAGAAAATGATCCACAACATAAGAGAAATTTGATAGAGTGATACATGGGAAACTCAAATAAAGATAACCATATATCAACCTTAAATTCTTTATATTAAAAAAAACTAGGTTACAAAGTATAGTTGAGATTGTTCCAAAAATATCTCTCTTGGAATTTCTAAACAATATGTAGTTCACTACATATTCTCCGAAATTTAAATGCGTTTGTCATAAAGACTAGGATTGGGGCTCCCGCGGACCATAAAGAAAAATTATATAAGAATGAAGTTTGTAGAAGGAAGAAAGTGGGCGGCGGAAGACAACAAGACCTGGGAAGAATAAAAAGGAAATTATCAATCTTCGGTTAAACCTTTCTATTTAAAGAGGTGGAGTAACTAGATGAAGAACTCGATAAAGAAAGAAGGATATGATCAATATGAACTTACTATGATGGTATCTCCTCCTTTGTCACTTTCTTGTTGATGTCCTTTTATTTCTTTCATTGAAGGTTACAAGAACCATCTCAACTGCCTTTTTCCCTTCATCAGCCAATTTGTCGATAGCTTTTTTAAACCACTCTTTGATATAGATTCTCATGGGTACCACGTTGATTTCATGCCATATTTTTATATTGAAAATCTCTCCCTCCAAATCCCTTAGATCAATGGAAATATTACGCAAAACTTCTTCAATATATTTATTTTTTACTGAATAATCCACTAGAAAGTTCTCCACGTCATCTTCACTATACTCAAGTATTCCATAGAACTTTTCAAATGATAACCCTTTAAAGATCTCAAATTGTTCTTCAAATGCTTGCTTGGTTAGGAAAAATGAGTTGAGAATCAATTTGGGGTCTTGGACCTCATTGGTGCTTCCATCTAGGTCTATTTTAGTCAACCTTTTGAATAATTCTTCGCTCCTTGTTATGGCTTGGATGCATGCTTGGACAATGACATTCAAGTTTTTAACCTTTTCCTTCCAACATGCATTCAATTGTTTTATCTGGTTTGGAGAAGGAAGATCCTCCTCTCTTCTTCTCAAATCTGTCATATTGGTAACTTTAAAATTGAAGGATACTACCGCGTCAAGGTAAAAACCTTCTTCATTTTTTAAATCCTTCCGTAAATATTCATGGAAGGCATGTTCCCTCGTTCCAAAAGAGACCATGTTCATTGACATCTCCAAATATTTTGTAATTAATTCCATTCTTTTCTTAATGTTCTCCACATATCCGTTGGATGATGTGAGCAAACTTTAATATCCTTTTAGTTTTGCTGCAAGTGTGGTAGGCCCAATTATTGCTAAAGGACTAGCAAGTAATGGAAGAGGCATCACAACTTATTCCAATTCTTTGACTCTTTCCTTTAATTTGGCATTCTCTGCTTCAAGGCCTCCAATAGAATCATCCATAGCATCTCCAATTGTTTGGTGAATTTGGGAAATTTTGGAAGGCTGCATGTTCCGTAGGTTAACCTCTGAATGAGATTTTCCCTTTTTATTCTTTACATCTCTTTTCTCAATAACTAAATGTTTGGACTCACTGTAAAAAAAAACGCTCTGAAATACACAAGACTCTTCTTCATCGAAGGTATCCCTCTAAATTATTTCCATCAAAGGATTCTAGTGAGCTGTGTCCTCAGGCTGATCAGTGTTGGGGAACACTTTTTCGATGTCAATCTCGAGTTCCATATCCTTGAGGGAGAGTTCGCGTATATCAATTTCGACTTGAGGTCCCTCCTCTTCTTGCAAAATGTTTTTATTTTCTTCCTCAAGGGAAGTTTATGGGAACTTTCAATTTTTCCCGGAGGAGGGTTCTTATCTCCTCCTCCGCCTGAAGAACTATGGGTCACTTTCTTAATTTGGTGGGCCATTGGAGCACTGGTTCGAGATGTTGTACTCTTTGGAGTGATAGTTGGGGACTGAGAACTCTTCTCACTAGGACCTTTTCCTTTCTATTTGTATGACTCATTGGTGCTGAGTATTGTTTCCAGGTTGCCAATGTCACAAGTAGGAGTTCCTGAGTCATTATCTCCATCTTCATTTATAATAACATTAATAAAATAATTGTTGAAGCCAATTTCCAGTAGACGTTCTACAAAAAATCCACTGGGGTCGAACCCTTTTACCCTTTCAACATATCTTAGATTGAAGCCGTTGAAATGGATTGCAAATTCATCAATCTTGTTCATATTTCTCAATATGAAGTCCCCAACTTTCCAAGGAAGAGGTATGAATTGTTTTTTTCTCTTTTCATGGAAAAAATGCAACCAATAGTTGTCTTGCCTTGCTATTTTAGTAACAAACATTTTGTCAGATATGTGGCATGGAAGGAAGGAAGGATTTTCCTTGGAACAATAAATACTTATGACATTGTAATTCTCCATTTGTTCCAATGTCCCCTTCCTATCCAGGAACTTACTCTCCTGGTCAGACATCTAGGGAATTTCCTTTCCAAAAAACAAGACTTTAAAAACTAAGACAAAATCATTAAAAACTTCATTAATTTTGGGAGGCCTTGTTCCTCCATAATGTTTGATACCATAAGGTTATCAGGTCGAATTCACAGTTTACCTTCATACACAGATAATCGCGAAAACTAACAACAATGTGCTATTGCGAAAACCAAATAATATGTCATAAATAATTTCTTCTCCTTCTTGTATTATGACAATTGGGAAGATATTTCAATGGAAATAAATTTTCCCCAATCAAAGATGGCCTGTTCCTTGACCATAAAGTATAAAATATAAATAATCATGCGAGAAATGATTGCTATAGTTTCTTGTCCTGTTATAGTAGTGAAAAGACAAGAAATTTCCTGGAAAGGATTTTTGAATGAGCTAAATTGCAATCTCGTGATGTCCTTGGGGATGACCGTTGGGTTCTATAGGAACTCAGATAATAGGTCCAACCCATTTTCATGCTTCTTTAATAATTCTCTGCAATCTTCACCCTTGAAGGTAAGCGTTGTCTTGGGAAGTCTCAAAATCTTAATAAATACCTAAGGTGACAGAGAGACATGGGAATGATCCCACAACTGAATGATCTGCTGGCTTGGAATATATCTCTTGACACACTAGGAGACTAAATCCTTACAGTCAAATATTTCTGGGACACAAACTGCGCACACAATTCCAGACGTCTAGATTACTTTCTCCTGGGCAAAAGGGGATGAGTAGTAGGAATATGCTTTGGACCACTGAAAACTCTGGTCCTAATGCTTGAAAATGTTCAATGTATCTCCATAGAACCATTGTCGAGTTTCTACCATAAGTTGACAAAAATGTTCCTTTGCTCCAAATAATAATCCTCTGTAAATCTTGGTTTAATGCATTTTAATAGGAGATCTCCTTGAGCCCTTCGCTTATTAATGACAATCTTTATGAACCTTGATGATGATTTGTTAGAATTAAAAGAATACTAAATGCATATTGGGAAGTGTGTGAGGGTGGCGGGGATGGATAAGGGTGTAATAGGATTTGATATTTTTGTGAACCAGGGAACCCGGGAACCCGCGAACCTGCGACTGCAGAAGGTTCAAAATTGGCTAAGTATAGGATAGCGTGACGGTTGGATAGAATCATCGTAGGAGGAAAGAGACTTGTAAGTTCCATGATTTCGTATAGATGTGTTGAACCTGCACATAATAGATTTAGCTAGAAAATACCACACACCTTTGCAGAGAGAAATTGAGAAAGAAGAAGGAGAGAAAGAATGGAAGGATTCTCATTAATCGTATTCCACACTCAACGAGTGAATAATTTAAAATATATATAGGATACATGAGTAAATTATGTGCCATAGTGGTGGTCTAGAGTGATCTGGACACACACCAACAATTACATGAGTAAATTGCCACCTAGTCTAGTCTCCAAGGAAGTTACGGGAGTGAACTGCCACCTAGTCTGAGTTAACTAGTCTATCAGTCTTCAGTTAACTAACTGAAACATAGTAAAGTGAGGAGGATATAAGGGAATAATGGGTAATGTGCTAGTCTGGTGATGATCCCAAGGACTATGCACATTATCTCATCATGATCCCAATGTTACATGGTGATAATTCCAATGTAGCATCTAGACTCCACTCAACTGATCAAACTGAAGTGAACACTGAAGAGAATATTCTCCCTAGAGGAATATTATTCCTAAAATATAAGAGACTGAATAATGACTATTAAACAAGAAAAAACCTTAGGAAAAATAAATCCTAGGTCTGTGTGAAGTAACTCCAACACCCCCCCTGAACATCACTATGGTTAAAATAAAGAATGGGTCCCGACAACGAGGCCATGTTAGGTACCCAAATACAAAAGATACACTGAAATACATGAGAAAAGAGGGAAAACCTCATGGGAAACCCCCCCTCTCAAATTATGATGCATAAAAAAAAATGAGAAAGAACAAAAAAATAGTTGCTAAGCAACCTTGTCCTTCACTCCAAGAAGACCTCACAACTATGCAAGTTTGTGCTTGTTGAAGATTTTTTTGAAGATGTAGATGTCTACACGGATCTGATGAAGTATATGCACCATTGAGATGTCCATACATATCCACTTTCTCTTCTTGTAATGAAGAAGATCTAAATAAATTTTGGATGAAACTTTGAAAACCGTGCGGCCGTTTCCAAAAAAAAGTTGAAATTTTATTGATTTTAAAATGATCATAACTTCACTTCCCGGACTCCATTTTGGACGATTTTTTTTTCTGATATTGGATATTTTTCTGAGAGGAATTAAAAAAAACAATTTGTTTCTGCAAATGTTTCTCATAAAAAATCATAATTGAGTCTGATGTGCACGGATCCCTTTTTGTCTCATGAGATGCATGCATTGTGCATGGAAAAGAGTCTGCATGTGAGCCCTAAGATCCATGCCATATATAGTCCACATGAAATTTAGGAAACAAATCTGAAATGGAGTAGACATCATCTTCAATTAATGGAATGCAAATTTGTGCAAATACTTTTGTAGAAGACTCTTCATAATAAGAGGCTTGATCTTCTAATGGCTTCTCTTTTGGCTCTATCTATTCAACCTCGTGCATGAAATCTTCATAATCTTATTTATTCCCAAATAGAAACTCCAATATGGTCCATAATTCATTTGTATTTTATTCTTGTGAATCATCATATAGTTGATGGAGAATTTCAGGAGAAATAAACCAGAGGATACATCCTATGGCCATATCTTTTCTATTGAGAAAATCATTTTTCTCATCGACGGAATTAGGATATACTTCCATTTTCATAGTTATGTGGTACAAGCCTTTGCATTTGAGCAGAAGCAAAATTTTTGGCTTCCACTCCAAATAGTTATGAGGCATAAGAAGTATTGTCGATGAATAATCCATCTTTTCTGCGTTCTTCAATCTTCAGTACTTGCAAAAAATAATTTTGTGTAGATTTTTCTTAGTAGTCCGTCAGATCTAATACCATGTAAATGTGTTGAACCTGCATAGAATAGATATAGCTATAAAATACCACACACCTTTGTAGAGATAAATTGAGAAAGAAGAATAAGGAGAGAAAGAATGGAAGAATTCTCATTAACTCTTCCACACTCAAAGAGTGAATAATTTACAATAGATATAGGATACATGAGTAACTAATTCGCCATAGTGGTGGTATAGAATGATATGGAGACACACCAGTAGTTACGAGAGTAAATTTCCACCTAGTCTAGTCTCTCATGAAGTTACGGGAGTGAACTGCCACCTAGTCTGAGTTAACTAGTCTATCAATATTCGGTTAACTGACTAAAACAAAGTGAAGTGAGGAGGAGATCAATTAATCATGGGTAATATGCTAGTCTGGTGATGATCCCAAGGACTATGCGCATTATCTGGTCATGATCCCAATGCTGCATGGTGATAATCCCAATGTAACATCTAGACTCCACTCAATTAATCAAACTGAAGAGAATATTCTCCCTAGAGGAATATTCTTCCTAAAATATAGGAGACTGAATAATGACTAATAAAAAAGAAAAAACCTTGGGAAAAATAAATCTTAGGTTTGTGTGAAGTAAATCCAACAGTTCGGGGGTCAAAATGTAGATCGAGGAACTTTTGTATGAAAAATGTATATCACGGAACATGGGGTATGGGAGTTCAACCCCACCGACTCGGGAACCTGCAATTGAGAAATCGACTAAGTATAGGATACCACAACGATCAATCAGACAATTGATGTGAGGGTATGGATGGAGATGAGGATCTGCAATTCTGCCAACCCGGGAACATATTGTTCTAAAAAAATGACTTAAGTATGGAATGAGAAAGGGAAAGTAGAAGGGAAAAAAGGAAAGGGAAAAATGAGAAAGTATAGAAGAGGGAAAATAATTTGGGGAAATAGAAAAGGGGAGGGAAATTTCGAAAGGGAGAAATGATCTCAACAACTGCAATCACTTGAGCTTTGCAGTCACCCATAGAACTATCTCAACTGAGATTGCATAATACATCTTGTGTTCTCTGTTTCCTTCTGGTTTACCAGGAGGGATGATATTTTTAGAGGGTTTTTTTGGAAACCTATTCAGATATGAACCTGGGTCAACCAAGAAGTAGTTAGAGATATTAATAACCAATAAATGGTTCTGTTGCCAACTAGAACTGCATGGGATTGAGTGAATGGGATCCATAGAATAAGCATGCAGAGAATGAAGGTATAAAAATGGAATGTTCAGACCTTTGAATCCAATGAAGGTGGAGATCGAAAGATGGTTGAAAACAAAGGAGCTTGAATTCACACATAAGGATAACAAAAACCCTAAGATAACACCACACAAATATCTAGACAAGTACATGTTTAACAACTTGCATGAGCTATTTTTATGTGATTTCCCACATGTGTTGTAGGAGTGGATATTGAGGTTAAAATAAAACCACCCTACACATCCAATCAGATATCTCGAGTGGAATCCTGTGGAGATCGCACAGTTACAACAATATAACAACAAATTCACACATGTAGTAGATTTATAGTTAGAGATTATTGTTGCAGGGTTTATCGCAGAATTTACAGTAGATACTGCGAAGTCTTACATTGAAATAGAGCAGGAGTTTCTAAAATGACCTAGAGGTATGCATATCAGATCGTTGTATAGTTCAATCAATATTTTACTGTATAACAATGATGTGATGACTATGGAATTCAAAAGATAAACTTCCTTGCATGCATGTTGGAAGCGGGGAAGCACTGAAAAGAGGTGGAGAAATGGAGGAAGAGATGGATAAGGGAAAGAAGAAGGAGGACATGGACCCAATCATGATGGAGGAATATCAGACAAAGAAGATAATGGAAACAACTGGAAAGACATGCAGTGGAGAACCCTACCAATATAAGTTGAATAATAAGAAGAGATCCATAGTTGATAGAGAGGGCTTGGAAAGTGATGAGGAAGAGGTAGATGATCTCCAGGCTATGGATAAAATTGAGGAAATCTTGTGCACAACATATGAAATAAAGACAGGTGGTCCAAGGGAAAGAATAGAAGGCATAACTCCCATCCATGTTAGTGTCAGTGTGGAACCCATAACCCCATGTGTGACTAGTACACCAAAAATAAAACCTCCATTTAGACAACCAAATTTTAGTGGAAGAAAGACAACAGGAAGTACATCCAAACAAGGAGAAACAAATCGAGGAACTAGTTCATGAAGTAGAAGTCAAATATCTACACCACGCAGAGGTAGTAGTTCAACACAGTTTAAGATGGTAGGACATGATTCCACCATCAAGTTACCAGAATTTCAGGGAGAGGCATATGAGGACCCTGGAAACAATTTATTTATTTGCGAGAATATATGGGAAGCAAAACTGATCATAGATGAGGATACAAAACTTGCGCAGTTATTTATGACACTAAGAGACCACACAATAGATTGGTATATGAGCTTAGCTATAAACATTCCACCAGGAGTAACAAGGACTATTGTAGATGTGAAGAAGCTATTGATCAATTAATTCCATAAGCCTAGCTTAGAAGATCAATATATTAATGAGATGATTTAAATAAAAAAGAAACTAGGTGAGTCTGTTTGGGAGATTGATTAGAGGTTCAAACGGTTGAAGGGTAAGTTGAAAAATGTCATGACTGACATGGAGCATAGAAACCTCTTTGTGGATTCATTATTACCACATTTGAAATACCCATTAAGACAACATAAGTTTCAAAATCAGGAAGAGGCATTGCAAGAAGCCTTACTACTGGAAGAGAACCAATATTAAAAGACATATCTAGAAATAAAAGAGATGGAGGATATAAAGAATCCAACTTTTCATTTTAACCAGAATAAAGGAAAAGAGAAAAGAGAAGTTGTTTGGTGTACCACATGCAAGACATAATGCCACCATAAGAATGAATGTCCAAATTTCACGCAGTACATCGAAACATGAGTACCAAACCCTTTTACAATAGGAGGAACATGGTGAGAGATTTGTAAGACATAGGGAAACGATCCATATCATTGTCCAATGATGCAGAAATACTAGACAATACCCAAGAATCATATTGAAAGTTTTGCAAGTCATTGGGCCATGATGATAAAGATTGTAGGACGATGAAGCTAATGAGGGAAAGAACTTCAGATACCTATAGGGTGTAGGCATAAATGATGACAGGGAAAGTTGCACCTTATTTTAACTAGGTAGTATCTCCATACAACACTGAGCAATAGTAGTATAACAATGTGTAGCCACAATATAATAATGTCCAACCACATTATAACCTTGTGCAATATAATCAGGTGGCTCAGTACAATGCACCATGAGGAGATCAAAATGGATACAGAGATGGAGGATGAGGTAGAGGAGGATTTGAACGAGGAAAAGGTCCAGTAGTGTGCCACAACTGGAAACAAATATGACATTATGCAAGGGAATTTCCACTTCCACCTACGACATGTATGTACTATCGCACAACAAACCATAACACAAAATAATTCCCAATTCTTTTGTGAAAAATTCAAGAAAAGAGGAACTAGAACAATCAAAATGTTTAATGGATCTCTATAGAAGCCAAGGATGATGAAATAAATATTAGCATAGTCACACGCGTAGGAGATAATATAGGAATTGACGTAGTAAGACAAGATCCATCACAACACTAATGGGTGAAGAAGAATACTAAACCACATAGGTAGTTTGATGTGGGGAAAGAAAAATAAACATTCAAGGAGGCCAAACCTGAGTTCCTCAAACAAGATGTTGCATCTACATCATCCGCGCAACATACTCAGAATGTACCAATGTATGAGATTCTTCATCAATGGAACACACCAGTGAAGCACAACCTTTAGGACAAGTACTATAAATAATTTTCTCCAATCCTGTGTTAAGCTACTGAATGATCCATCATATGTTAAAGTTTTTGAAAATATGTTAGAAATATGTAATACAGAGGTAGAGGGGAAATTAGAGCATAAACAATTCAATCACCTCCATACAAGAAGGAGGCCAAGCAGAGAATTCAGACTGAATGCCAACATTTGAGATTTCAATATGGGGGATATTATACTGGACTTAGGCTCCGAGGTAAATGTTTTACCTAAGAAGACATGGAAATGTATGGGAGACCCCACACTAGGATATTCACCTATCTAGTTGAAATTAGAAAATCAACATAGACTTCTACCAATTGGAAGGCTTAAAGGTGTGACAATAGATCTATATGGAGTGTGCACAAAGGCCAACTTTGAAGTAATAGAGATTGTATATGGCACAACACCATATACAACATTGCTTGGATTGGATTGGGAATTTGATAACCAGGCCATAATCAACTTGAAGAAAAGGAAAATGACATTTGAATAAGGTGAATACAGAGTCATTGCGCCATTAGACCCTTTAGAAGGAGAAAGGTTTGTAGAACCAAGTTTCTTAGTTCTGGAGGAAATAAACCAGTTGTAGAGTACCACTGCACGCGAAGAATATTATGTTAACTCAACTGCAGATGGGGTAATCAGTTGGAGAAGAATCACATAATGTGCTTCTAACTTAGATACAGGTCTACAGAATTGGTAAACAATATTACATGAAGTCTCCATAAGAGGGTGCACAAGAATAGACAACGTGGTATGATGGGTTGGTACAGAGATAAGGGAACCTCCCAGTTTTCATGGGGTAAATGACTTAGAAGAATTATTGACATAGTATGAAGAATAAGTTTCAGTAAATCAAAGGCTCTTAGCCGTAGATATTGCACTCAAGGATACACCTGCAAGATGGTGGGGTGCGCATAAAGAAATAATTAAGGACCGGTACCAATGCAAACGATTACTACACATTAGATTTGGTGCATAATAGGGCAGCAATAAAATGAAAAGGTATGATGGGGAAGGGACACTAGCATAACACTTGGAGAAGTGAAAAATGCATTGGAGGATGACACCACTATAAGAATGGCCTCATTGTTTCATCCACACATTGGAAGGAATCCCAGAAAACTGGTATGTATACTAGGATATCCGCATAGGTACTACTAAATGGAAAGAATTACAACACAATTTTGTAGTAACCTTCTCATTTGAACGTGAGAACCCCAACATTGATGCAACAACAAAAGCAGAATCAAGGACCACGACGAGTGAACAAGACACCATCCAAACCATAGTGCAAGCCAACCCAAACTTCCAAGTCACACCCAACATGTTGTAGATGGCTAAAGTCATAGCCTAGACACCATTGGAGGATATGGCACATGTAGAGTTGGTAATGGCAAGGATACCAACCAAGGCACTGTACAAGCTTCAAGTCAGTGTCACGTAGGAAGTGCAATCATGCACAAGGAAATATGCAACATACAAATAATGGTAGGGAAGCCTTGGAATTGGTAGTCGAGCAGGTCAAGATCGAAACCAAGGAGGAAAAATAACACACAAACATAATGGAACATGGTCTAAAAGCAGTGTATAATTGCATCCTTGGAAACACACATGAAGAGAACAAAAGCGCAGAGGAGAATCTCAATATCATTGCACAGACAATCGATCAGTACATGCAAGAGATTGAGGAACTAAAGGAAAATCTAAATCCCACAACTCCTCCTAGGGTTCGAGAGAATATGAAAGAAGAAGTTGCACTCCAAATGGTAGAAATGGAGAAACAAGCAAGCGCAACAACATAATTGTTTGAAAACATCGTGTAGCTCTAGACATCGTTGGAAGAGGACAAGCAGGTCCAACAATGGGACCAGGAAGAATAAAGACTCGACGCATCCATACAAGAGATCAAGAAAAAATAGAAAGCGATGAGCATCACAAAGCACATGAATTGCACCTAGGATATGAAGAAGCTGTAGTTAGAATTGAAGACTGCGTAGACAAAGAAGAAACCAAGATGAGAAGAATTGGAACCCATTCAAGAGAAAGCAATGCAAATGCTACCACATTTGGAGGAGGAAAAGAAAAACATGACACAAGCACAGACATAGGGTGCAACACTGATATGGAGGAGATCACAATGCAGTCAGTGGAGGCAATCACAGGAAAAACCACGTAGGTCCAGGCAAGAGGAAGGGAACTCGCAAACAAGTTACACATCCTGGAAGAGGCTGTTCAGGGAGTGTGAAATGCATAGGTGGCTTGGGATGAGCCACATTTCAGTATTGGGGGCTTGTTGGGTACAAGCCTATTTTGAGGAAATACCCATTTTTGGAAGGTAAAACCCAATTTTGGAGAAGAAAAACTGGCAGGAAAAGAAGCACGTGCGAGGGAAAGCCACGTACAAAGGAGGAAAGCATGCAAGGCGTGTAGGTACGAAAACCTAAATATGCTAGGGTTAGGGTTTTGGTAAGATATTGTAACAAATAAGAAGATTGTAAATTAGTATAAATATGAACCTATGAGGTCTAGTTTGGGGGTTGGTTCATGCTTTTGATTCCAAGTGGTCGTTCGGGTTTTGTAAGAAGTTGTGATACCTCTTTGTAAGTTGTTGATATGTATACGAGTAAGGTAGTTATATCTTGAGGGTTAGATCACAGGTTGAGGAGCTTGGTGTGATCTAGTCCACCTCACAGAGGTTGTGGAACCTCTTTATTGATTGTATGATCCAAATTTTAGTGTGCGCAATGCCATATAGTGCAGAAATATAAATAAAAGAGCCTAATAAGCCTGATCTTTGTGGACGTAGCCCAGGAGGGGGTGAACCATGGTAAAACATGTGTTATGTGTGATGTGGTTGCATATTTACCTTCTATCAATAGTTATATTATGAATGGATGAATGGACATTTCTGTTAGATCTATTAAAATGAATGCATAAGTGTTATTAGACAAATCAGTAGGTGTGGACACTAACTGATCTCCCTAGATCCACCTAGATCTAGAACAAAACACACCAGAACATGACGCTTTTCTTAAGTTTTAGTTATTGAATTTACTAACTAAAGAGGGATGAGTGACATACCTTTTAAATGTCGCTTCCTCCCATCATCGCCATCCTAGCTCTGTTCCAACGCTCATACAATGATGGACCTGCAAAAGAACACAACCAACCAAAGTGATAGAAATAACATAAACTCAATATAAACCTATGTATGTGATCAAGGAATCATACAATAAAACACAACAAGCTTTATAGGAAAGAATCATATTACTCTATCATATTAAATGTGAAAGAGAGATTACAACCATGGCCTTGATTTCGTAAGGTCCCTTATAACTGTCCTTCATTCCCCACACAATTTCACTCCAAGAATTCTGAGAGCATAGATCTGATGATATTCACAATCTATATTGACAAAGAAAATCTCAAAGCCACTCCAACCAAGCTAATAATTCCAAGCCAACCAAAGCTAACAAGCTCAAGAACCCCTTCTCCATGAGAGCTCCTCTCCTTTTATAAGTTTAAGATGATAAGGTGAGGAGGTTAGGATGATCCCACTAAATCATGAAAGTGATTAAGATCCAAACCATTCGGATGCCACCTCACCATGGAAGTTTCTCCTTCTAGAAGATTCGAGAAAACACTCGTTTTTCCCACGTGTAAGCATTCTCGCACCCTGCTTATAGT
>ML787173.1:120237-146891 GCA_009831015.1 Picea engelmannii
TTGGGAACCTATATGAGTTTTTAAGGCCATGCTTGAAAAACATTGTAATTTTAACCCACACTAGAAAAAATGGTGCTACCACTAGCACCACTTTTTGATTTGGGGTTGATTTTCATGTTTTTAATGCAAAAATATGGGTTTTAAGGGCTAGAGTTCTCGTTTTGAGGTCACAATTCTTGTTCAATTGGTAACTTTGTTTGGTGCACTGGGAATTAGTTACAGGGCTCTGAGAATTCCTGTCTGTCCTATTATTGAAGCCTTGGAAGAGAAGTGGGGCAGCCAAGGGACTGTTGAGTAGAGAAGGGGCACACTTCTTGGGGTAGGACAAACATGTGGGGAATGATAGACTATAGGCTAGTTGCAGCATTTGGACACCTTAGACTAAGCAATTTTGTTGATTATCATACCTTAGCTTGACATTAAGAATCCTTTTGCATTGGTGGAGTTTAAGCCCCAACTCGGAGGTGACCTATTGCTGAAAGTTTATGAGGAACATAGTTTATGGCTGGGAGGAACATCTGAGCTCTGCGCACAATTGTTGACTTTTTATAAAAGATAAGTGTCCTTTAAGTGCTTGTATGAATTACTTTGTAATTAATTATCTATGTCTGATATGGGTTTATTTCCTGTATGGTGTTGCATATAATTAATTGTTGTTATCTTGTAAAATACTGTTTGCACATGTAAAACATGATGTTGTTATTCAGTATTTGTTGTCCCACATGCAAAGTATGCCAATTATTAAGTATTTATGTTAGCTAATTTTGTAATAATGGTCATGAGTTTCCAAGGAGAGGCTATAATTGTCATGCGTGTAGGGAAATGATCTGTGCATGCAAGAGGCTAGATTTGTTGTGTGCATAGGGAAGCAGATTTGTGTGCACAAGGAGGACTAAATCTGTGTGCGGCACCAGAATGGTTGAGCACACAATAATAATCATGTGTTCAGAGTGGTTACATGTGTAGTAATACTTGTGTGCTCTGAATGATTGTGCACACAATCATATTATGTGTTATTATGTTGTTATAACTAGTGTCTGAAGAGGAAAATTTGTGTGGCATGATCCATCTTGTGATCATGCGTGTTACCTCACGTGTTTCTGTGCAGATTAACATTATAGTGTAGAATTTGTGCACTAGATTTTTGGAGTGTCATTTCTTAATAGTAAGCCAGGGATGTTACAAAGTGGTATCATAGAATTTTGTTAGTGTTGGTAACGGGGGAAGTTACATATTGGTATCGGATCATTTTTCCAGTGTTGGTAAAAGGGGACGTTACAAAAATTCTCCCTTCTATGTATTAGTAAAAATAATGGATAAAATTTCCCACTGTTGTCTAATTGATGGCGGGTCAGGTCCCAATGTTATGTCAAAGATTATCATGGAAGAATTGGGTCTTTCACGTACAAACGAATATTCAAAGAGCATGCTATCTTATAATAGTCAACAACAAGTTATAATTGGTGAAATCAAGGATGTAAGTCTTGTGTGTTCATCCAGAAATTAGAACCACTTGCAACATTCAAGTCATAGATATTCCAGTTAGTAATTATTCTATCATTTTAGGAAGAGATTGGTAGGATTTAATCGGTGGATACATTTCTTTATATGGATCACACATGTCCCTCTCTAAAAATGGAAAGAAGATCATTGTTCTTAGGGAAGGACAAATCTCTTCATAAATTGAAAGTCTTCCACAACCTCATGTAAATTATATTGAGGAAGACCTAGGTTTGTATTCTATATTTCTTGAAGAAGATAGTGATTCTATTCTACCCTCTTTAGAACTTGAAGATGAAATGTGGCACATGTACTTTGATGGTTCTTGTTCAAGTGAGGGTAATGGTGCAAGTATAATATTGTACTCTCCCGTAGGAAAGATTCACACATTTTCTTATGGACTAAAATTTTCCTGCACAAATAATATTACAGAGTTTGAAGCCTTGCTCCTTGGTATAAAAAATTCTTTCAATATTGGTTGTTATCATCTTATTGTGTTTGGGGATTCTGAATTGATTGTAAATATGGTTATAAGAATTTGTACTCCCTCAAACAAGTTATTGAAAAGATATACACATGCAACATGGTATCTAATTTCATTTTTTTTGTCCTTTAATATCACACATGTCAGGAGAGAACCAAATTCAATGGTTGATAGGATTTCTATTTTTGCACCTAATCCTACAAGGAAATTGTTGCCTCGAAGGCATGATTGTACATTCATTCCTTTATATCATCTACATTTTTCAAATACTGTATAATCTTGGAAAGTTTTTCCTGAGGATGAAAGTATTTGTTCTTTCTTGCAGAATGAGCCTATTAAAAGAAAGGAAATTATATCTTTGAAACATGATAAATTTTCTAAAGGATTGACTCCTCTAAAGAGCTCATTCTCGTCTACTGATGTTCGAAATAATAAAGACAAAGAAGAGGAGGAGTAAAAATTAAAGATGGTGATATTGTTTCACTAAATATTGGGACTCATGATAATCCAAAGACTTTGAAAATTGGAGCCCAATGTTCATAACAAGAGAAACATAAAATCATGGAGTTATTTCATGAATTTAACGATATGTTGGTAGCCAGATATTCATGTCGATTTTATCAATTTTTAAAACATAGTTTTAATGGAATAAAATTTTCTATAGCTACCTCTTTGTGTATGCGAAGACTTCATTTATGATTTTGTTTTGAAAATTTTGCTTGATTGACTGTGTGTTTTTGAGTTCATTTCTTTCATACAATCTTTCATTTTTTCTTGCTCAATTTCATGACTGTTCAAGCATGAAATTCAAACAAGCTTTGGTTTGAACACATCATACAGATTCTAGAATTTCCCTTTATGAAATTGGATGAATACCTAAGAGCACCTAATGATCTTAAGAACCTTAGATGGTATTGAGATTATCATTTTGTGGGTGGTGTATTTACCATTAGAAAATGCGTTGGTAACCTTTGGGGCATGCCTTAGTCCTTTTATATATTTGGAGTGTTAATTATCACCCAACACCTCCATGATCGTTCATAAAACTCAAACTTTGATATAACTCGAATTATGAACGCTATTCCGTATTGTCATATCACAGTCTAATCGTTATTGTACAGGACTGCCAACCATGCTCTGAAACATTTACTCCCTCGTCATGCTAGATCAAGTTCGCATTCATTGCCTCAGGTGGTAGTACTTCATTTTTGGGTTAGGGTGTCAATAGAGGAGGTGGTTTTCATTTTCTCATGTCCTCTGGTTCAACATCCACTCAACAGCCTGAGTGGTGGCTATGGTGGCTTTCTCCCGAAGCCTTCGTTATTGGGTCACCTTCGAAAATGCAGAGCTTATATTACATATCGAGTGGTTTCAAACACATGATCCTCTTTTCTACACCTGCTGGTATATTGTAACCAAATGGCCCTGAGGTTTTACAAACCCGTAATTGTATAACAAAGACATGATTTTTCGGGATGATTTCTGAGCAAACGGTTAACAATTTGGTGAAACCGTCAGAAACCCATTTCCGAAATGGGCTCATTTACTGTCCATGTTGGCAGTTTCTTCATAAAATAGACTATTTCAGAGCTGCATCTCATTTTTTGAAGGAAAATATCTCAAGAATTAGGTTTCGATTGAGGTAAGGTTTTTTTTTTCATTTTTCTGAGAGATTCAATCCAATTCTCAGGTGTCTAGGTTTATAGAATAGTTAGATCCTCCCTCCCCTCTTATCAATTAATTAATTCATTCCTTTTTCCTCTGTTTCACCTAAAGCGAGGCTAAGGGAAGATCAATGCAAGCCTTTGCAATCTTGGGAAGGGGTTTCAGGCATTCAAAGCCCATTTTGTGCAAGAAAAATCCTCGCTTGTTGACGATACCAGTGCTGATTTACCGCAGTATGATTTCATATCGAATCTGCCTCCTTTATTAAAGAAACAACAAATATTTTTTCAGGAATTCAACATGATCTCAACAAGATCATGGAATAGGGTAAATCTCCCACTACAGATCTGACTCGTCCATTACCAAGCATAGAATCGGTGTATTGTGAGAATTGTTTTGATTGGATCGAAAGATACTATCGAGATATTCCTTACCTACAGGCATAGTTGAATCAAGTGATCACTCAAAACTCAGTTATTGAGAGGGAAAATGATGATCTCAGAACTTGCATTCAATCAAATTCACACAGGGAAAATAAGCGTTTCAAGAGATCTGAAAATGTGGTGATTAAAAACTCCACCAGTTTCAATGCTATTATAAACTCATATTTGTCCAATGTTTCTCTTTCAAATTTCTAATTGGTAAATAGTTTTCTTGTAATTCACGATTTGAATTTTGTTTGGGTAGTAAAGAAATTCGTTATGATTTTGTTTTTATTTAGACCAGCTATAGAATCAAATATTCTGTATTTTTTTTTTTTGAATTTATTTATTTGATTATTTGGCTAATTTATATTTCGTTTTCCTTATCTCAGGTGAACAATAGGTCAATGTGCAACGATTAATGGAATGAGTCAAGAGTTGGGCATATAATGGACTTGTAATATTCATTTTGTTGAAAAACAATGTTTAATGATGGAACTGTTTTGGATTGTAATACATCGACATAATTATCTTTTTGTTATTTTGTTTTAGTAAAAGCTTATTAAAAAAGATTTGTCTCTATATTACATGATACGGTGAGCATATTGGGAACTTGTTTAAATAACACTGCTTACCCAGTGATAGAAGGAATTCCTCCTAGACCATATGATGGACTTATTTTTTTGAAACTATATGGGAAAACAATTTACTCTTTGGCTTTTGTCCTATGTAGACTGTACAGTGTTTTCATTGTTTCTCATGTAGCTGGTAATACCATTTATTGAGAGTTGGGATTTCTTTCATTTTCAGTTATTGGACATTCTAAGGTCACATGATATAAAATCATTTGTCTTTCTGTGATCACATACTTGTTCTAGAATACAAAATACTTCTTTGAATTTTTTCATGAAGTATCATGCTTGATTTTGTCATAGGTTTACACTTGACATAGGTTAAGAGGAGCTTATACAAATACAAACAAACAAATATAGCTTAGTACTACTGATCAACGTAAGGTTAGTTAATTTATTATTTATTTAATTTGTTGATTTGTGAATGAATAATGATTTCATAATTTAAACGTTAAATGCTTTGTCCATTATCGTTATATCATTTACAATCTTATTCACTCATTGTTTATTAGTTTTTTATTCATAGTACTAGAATAATTTTGTTTATTTTTTTCTTGTTTTATCCATTAGGTGAAACAATTATTTTCACAAGGCTTTACTTAAACCTTGTAATTGTATATACCTTTTGTATATAATACCACAGTTAGTTAAGGAAATTGTAATTAATGTGTCAATTAATATAATTGTATATATATTTAGTTCACATCTTTTAGTTATTTTAGAATCCTAGTTGGCTAATGGATCCATAAAACCTGTCAGGGTAGATTATCCCAAACGGCTTGGGTTAAATAGAAAATCCCAGTCTGGATCTTCCCTTCCCGTTGACGGTGTGTCATAACCACCTGTCAAAAAATGGCGCTAGAAGGAGGGCCAAGCTAACAAGCTGGCATTGCATGAGTCTTTGTTTTGAATGTATTTAATTCCCTATGGCTCCCCAAATCACTGCGTTGGAACATGATTTCCACTTCTCATTACCTGATATTCCCAATGATACAGTCTCTCGCTTGTCCAAACTCGCATTTGATGGTGGCGGGGATGTATCTGCAAAACACCATCTTAATAAGTTTTGGTGTAAATGCATCAAGCATGATATTTCCGATTTAAAGGTTTTATGCAGATTGTTCGTTTTTACTTTCAGGGGTCGGATTAAACATTGGTTTGTGTCTTTTCCAACATATCACATTATTGATTGGTTTCAATTTGTAGAGGAATTTTTAGATGCTTTTGAAATCTATGATTACAATCGAGTTTGTGAAGAATTTCAGGCTCTACTAATCAATGATGATTCATCTCCAGAAGGATTTTCAACAAGAATCCATCATGCTCTCTGTAAATTTAATCTTGATGACATGTTATTTGTACTAAATCTCCTCTGTGATGCTTGCGCCCCTTTCATCCAGTCATATTCAATTGTGAATGATGAATCAATTAAAAATCCTATCACCCAATTGCGAGAAGAATTTTGTTTGCAGGATGAGAGGAATCCATCCGAAAATTGTGAACAAGCAAGGGAGATAGAATCTATTGAAAAGGTTCTCACTGACCATCAAAATGTTTTTTCCTCTGAATCATTGTATATTCATTCCTCAACCATCGTGGAAGAAGATTTAATGTTGGGTTAAGGTGAATATCCATATTCTTCAAACTCTTTCTCTAATTAGTACTTAAATTCAGTTATTGAAGAACACTTAGGTGATGAAAATGATCTTAAGCATTCTAACATTCCTATGAAATTGATTAGAGATGTAAATCTGCAATTTGAAGAAAAACCCTTAAACCTTCATCCACAAATCATACACTATCCACATGAAATATTAGATGTTTGTCATGAAAGTTTCGAATTGTCTATCATACATGAGACAAATTTAGATGATCATATTATGTTGAAGGATTTATCACCAAAACAAAGTGAAAGTTTTGAGGAAAGTGAGGAGGAATGTCTTGAGAATACCATTGTTAAATATCATAGCTCAAGAGATTCTTTTCATGTGATCATTTCTAATTCCTTTCTCTTTATATCCCAGTCTCTTCTTAGATTCTGGTGGACATGATACTTTACCCACCGTATCTTACTCTTTTCCATCACAATCCGATCTTTTCGATATGCCAAGATTTGGTGAAATTAATTCCAAACATAACATTTATGAAGTCAGATTTGACGCTCTTTCACTTTCAACACTCGCATGGAAAAAATACATGTTGCAAGATGATTTTACACAATTTATTTTTGAAAAAGACAATGCACTCATTCTTATGGAGATAAAATATGCTACATTGCATATTCATTCTTTGGTTAGTTCAAATTTTAATGATTATACTTTGCATTTTGAAACGATCCATCTCATCAAAGGAAGTGTTCAAACCAATAATCTAATTGATGTCATGAATCCTCTTAGGATGTGTTCCCCGTTGATATATCCATTTCATTGAAGTCATAGTTTTCATCCTAATTTTTATGACATGATCTTAGAATGGCTTGAGGATTCATATCTAAAAAATCTTCATAATAAAGATAAAGTTGTGCTTGCTTTGTTTCTACCTAAATATTTAGGAGGTAAGCATGACAAGATTTTTTTAGGTCCTCCATGTGAGGAAATTGATAAACACTTGGAGAATTGTCAGGAGGATGGGGCTCTTTGGCCTTGGCTGATGGTTATGTCAGGTCCCCATAATATTGACAAGTTTTCCAAACTCATTTACACTCTTCCATGCCATTATGGCCCATATCACGACACGATTGCAGAATGGTTGGAGTATTCATACATCAAGAAATTTCAAAATAATGGTAAGGTCATGTTTTCTTTGTTTTTAAATGAATATATAGGAGGTAAGCATGACATATTTCTTTTTTATATGCAAATACTACATTCTTTTATTCTTATTTTTGAATTTTTGTGCCTTGCAGGATTGAAGATGTTTTTGTGGCTGCACTAGAAATACAATTTTACTTATCCTTTTGATTTGTTTAGTAGTTAGAGTAGGTTTAGGAGTAGGCTTCCTTTAGTTTTCTTACTCAACGTTTCTTTGTGAAATAATGAAGTTATGAACACACATGGGTACACCAAGAGAACCATAATATGAATGTTGCTAGGGAAGTTCACTTTAATCCTTTTCTCTCTACTTTTCATTGGATATTTCTTTTCAAAAACGCATTATCATCATGGCATTTTTAAAATGGAAAGTAAAGAGATACGTAAATTTGAACTATCAATTCACCCAAATTCAACCTTGACCCAAGGTTCCATGAGTAGGACTACTCTCATATTAATAAGGATTTTTCTGTTTTCTTTTAGTCTCTCAAGAAATACTTCACCTGAGAAAATTTAGACTTACTGACTGTAAATATCTTTAGCTTAAGTTTTTCTTTCGTTTTATTTTTCATTTTTTTGGGGTTTTTGTGTTTCCTTAATGATTATTTCTGAATCACTATTCATTATTGAAGGGAATTGGATCTTTCACTAGCAACAATTGAGAACAGTTCAATGCATCTGCACATTAAGTTCTAAACTCATATCAGTTATGATAAGTCTTTACCAAATCATTGTTCCCGGTTTTTGTGGAAATCTCAGGGAAATAGGATTATCATTAAAAAACTTATTACGCTGTCCTAGTTCTAATGAGATCAACTCAAAGTGCTTCCCCATTCCAGAGATGATTTTTGATTGAAATCTAAATGTCCAAATCATGATGAAAATTAGAACGAAAAAAATATTAATGATCAATCCTATGATTGCCTCACTGTGAAATCTTTAGTATCACCCTGCTCTCTCATTATCATGAAGTTTTGAAAATTTTACAAACAATTATAGAGAGTTGGAAGCACTGTAATGTGTGGGAATTGTGTGTAAACCTGCTGGGATACTAAACAGGTCTAATGGTAGTGGGTAATTGCACACATGATACCAAGACAACTTCGTTGGGGTACTGAACAGGGCTACTGGCAACGAAGCAATGTCGGGTTCGGATATCCTCAGGTATGTTTTTAAATTGATCGAATATCAATATATTTTTATCATAGATGGATGACTTTTGGATGGGTTCAAAGTACTGGAGAGGGTCAAATGACATCCCTGTCGAGACTATAAACGATTGCTGGCAGCAGTGGCCCTGTCAACGGCATTGGAGTTACTTGTATAAATATTGTTACCCCTTTGATCGAAACGAAATTTCAGATTACAATTTTTGGACAAAACGTTATTCGATGGTATGACTGTGTTATTTTTTTGAGTTAATGTCAAAATGATTGATCTATCTTTTAATTTTTGAGTTCATTTCTTTCATATAATATCTCAGTTTTTGTTGCTCAATTTCATGACTGTTCAAGCATGAAATTGAAACAAGCTCTGGTTTGAACACATCATACAGATTCTAGAGTTTCCCTTTATGAAATTAGATGAATACCTAAGAACACCTAATGATCTTAAGAACCTTAGATGGTATTGAACTTATCATTTTTTGAGTGGTGTCTTTACCATTAGCATACGAGTTGGTCACCTTTGGGGCATGCCTTAGTTGTTTTATATATTTAGAGTGTTAATTATCACCTAACACCTCCACAATCGTTCATAAAACTCAAACTTTGATATAACTTGAATTATGAACACTATTCCATATTGTCATATCACAGTCTAATCGTTATTGTACAAGACTGTCAGCCATTCTTTGAAACATTTACTCCCTCGTCCTGCTAGCTCAAGCTCGCATTCATTGCCTTAGGTGGTAGTGATTCGTTTTTGGGTTAGGGTGTCAATAGAGGAGGTGATTTTCATTTTCACATGTCCTCTAGTTCAACATCCACTCAACAACCTGAGTGGTGGCTATGGTGGATTTTGCCTGAAGCCTTAGTTATCGGGTCACCTCTGAAAATGAAGAGATTATCGTTCATATCGGGTGGTTTCAAACACATGCTCATATTTTCTATACCTGTAGGTATATTGTAACCAAATGGCCCTGAGGTTTTACAAACCCGTAATTGTATAATAGAGACATGATTTTGCAGGATTATTTCTGAGCAAATGATTAACAATTTGGTGAAACTGTTAGAAACCCATTTCTGAAATGGGCTCATTTACTTTCCACTTGGGAAGTTTCTTCAGAAACTAAACCATTTCAGAAATACATCTCATTTTTTGAAGGACAATATCTCAAAATTTCTGTTTTGGTTGAGGTAAGGTTTTTTTTTCATTTTTCTCAGAGATTCAAGCCAGTTCTCAGGTGTCTAGGTTTATAGAATAGTCATATCCTCCCTCTCCTCTTATCAGTTAATTAATTCATGCCATGTTCCTCTATTTCACCTGAAGCAAGGCCAAGGGAAGATTAATGCAATCCTTTACAATCTTGGGAAGGGTTTTCAGGCATTCAAAGCCCATTTTGTGCAAGAAAAATCCTCGCTTGTTGATGATACCAACGCTAATTTACCCCAATATGATTTCGTATCAAATTTGCCTCCTTTCTTAAAGAAACAACAAGGTTTTTTAAGGCATTCAACATGATCTCAAAAGGATCATGGAACATGGTAAATCTCCCACTACAGATCCAACTCGTCCATTACCAAGCATAGAACCGGTGTATTGCGAGAATTGTTTTGACTGGATCGAAAGATACTATCGAGATACCTACAAGAACAATTGAATCAAGTGATCACTT
This sequence comes from Picea engelmannii, assembly GCA_009831015.1. Lineage (NCBI taxonomy): Eukaryota > Viridiplantae > Streptophyta > Pinopsida > Pinales > Pinaceae > Picea > Picea engelmannii. Next base: position 130,587 of record ML787173.1, read on the forward strand.
GAAACTCATTTCTTGAGAGGGAAAACAATGATATCATAACTTGCATTCGATTGAATTCACATAGGGAAAATAAGCGTTTCAAGAGATCTGGAAATGTGGTGATTAAAAACTCCACCAGTTTCAATGTTGTTATAATCTCAAATTTGTCTGATGTTTCTCTTTCAAATTTCTAATTGGTAAATAGTTTTCTTGTAATTCGCAATTTGATTTTGTTTGGATAATAAATAAATTCGTTTTGATTTTGTTTTTATTTAGACCAACTATAGAATCAAAGATTCTGTAGTTTGTTTTTTGAATTTATTTATTTCATTATTTAGCTAATTTAGATTTCGTTTTCCTTGTCTCAGGTGAACAACAGGTCAATGTGCAATGATTAATGGACTGAGTCAAGAGTTGGGCATATAATGGAATTGTAATTTTCAGTTTTTTGAAAAACAATGTTTAATGATGGAACTATTTTGGATTGTAAGACTTCAACATAATTATCTTTTTGTTATTTTGTTTTAGTAAAAGATTATTAAAAAAGATTCGTCTCTATCTTGCATGATATGAGGAACATATTGGGAACTTGTTTAAATAAAACTGCTTGCCCAGTGATAGAAGGAATTCCTCTTGGACCATATGTTGGACTTATTTTTTTGATACTATATGGGAAAACAATTTACTCTTTGGCTTTCATCCTGTGTATACTATACAGTGTTCTCATTGTTTATCATTGAATTTCTAGATGTGAAATTTTATTTGTATCGAACTAGCTTTAGTCTATTCTGCATATAACCTTTCATGTTATGTTTTCTCTACGTGGTTCATTATATTTTGGTTTAGTTGATGTCTGTGACTGATCATCTATTAAAGTATTTCGAGTTTACATCTGATGCTAGGTAGCTAGTAATACCATTTACTGAGAGTTGGAAATTCTTTGATTTTCAGTTCTTGAACATTCTAAGGTCACATGATATAAAATCCTTTGTCTTTCTGTCATCACAGACTTGTTCCAGAATATAAAAAACTTCTTTGAGTTTTTTCAGGAAGTATCATGCTTGCATTTGTCATAGGTTTACAATTGACACAGGTTAAGAGGATCTTATACAAATACAAAGAGACAAATCTAGCTTAGTACTGCTGATCAACGTAAGGTTAGTTAAGTTATTATTTATTTAATTTGTTGATTTGTGAATGAATAATGATTTCATCATTTAAACGTTAAATTCTTTGACCATTATCGTTATATCATTTACAATCTTATTCAATCATTGTTTATTAGTTTTTTAGTCATAGTACCATAATAGTTTTGTTTATTTTTATCTTGTTTTATCCATTAGGTGAAAACAATTATTTTCACAAGGCTTTACTTAAACCTTGTAATTGTATATACCTTTTTTATATAATACCACTATTAATTAAGGAAATTGTGATTAATGTGTCGATTGATAGAATTGTATATATATTTAGTTCACATCTTTTAGTTATTTTAGAATCCTAGTTAGCTAACGGAGCCATAAAACCCATCAAGGTAGATTATCTCAAACGGATTGGGTTAAATATACAATCCCGGTTCAGATCTTCCCTTCCCATTGACAGTGTGTCATAAATGCCCCTTAACAAGATTCCTTTGTCTAGTCATATGAGGATCTTCATGATTTTGATCCTAATATCATTCAACATGCTATTCCTATTAAGGAAGAAGCAAAACCATTTAGGATAAGGAAAATACCTATCAATCCTTCCTTAGAAGCAATAATCAGAAAGGAAGTTGAAAAAATAATTAATGCTCGTATTATTTTTCCTGCAAAATATTTTGAGTGGGTGTCAAATCTTGTCCCAGTGTGAAGGAAAAATGGTGATAACAAATTATGTGTTTATTTCATGTATTGAATAGGGAAAATATAAATTATAATTTTCCTCTTCCAAATATGGAATTAATTTTGCAGCAAGTGGCAAGGTCACAAATGATGTCCCTTATTGATGGTTTTTCAGGTTATAATCATATTAGAGTTAAGAGGGAAGATAAATACAAAACCAAATTTACTATTCATTGGGGCATCTTTGCATATGAAAGAATGGCTTTTGGTCTAATAAATACATATTTTAATTTTCAAAGGGATATGCAAATATCCTTTGATGATATTATTGGTAAGATTATTCAAGTTTATCTTGATGATTTAACTCTCTATTCCATAAACTGACAGGATCATTTTGATCATCTTAGAAACGTTTTCTTGTGTTGCAAAAAATTTAGAATGTCCTTGAACCCTACAAAGTCAATCTTTGGTGTCACACAGGGTAAACTTCTTAGTCATATTGTTTCTAGTTTAGGAATTAGTATTGATCCCAAGAGGGTTATTGCTATTCAAAATCTTTAATATCCTTCTTCAAAAAAGGATATTAAATCTTTCATGGGTAAAATCAATTTTGTTAGAAGATGTATTGCCAATTTTACAATAATGGTCAAACCAATTCATAACATGATGAAGCAATATTGGTCATTCTCATGGAATGATGATATCGAAAAATATTTTGTAGAATTCAAGAAAGCTATCTGTTCTGCATCGGTTCCGACGAAACCAAATTTTGAAAAATATTTTATTATCTATATTAATGTTAATGAAGAAGTGATATCCGATATCCTTTTTCAAAAGGATGATCAAAATAATGACCACCCCATGGATTACATGAGCCAAAGTTTATCATATGATGAATTTAAATATACTTTGACTGAAAAAAAAATATATGCTCTTGTAAAAGCTATATAATTTTTTTTCCATTATATCTTAGGCAAGCACATGCAGGTAAACGTCCCTTTTCCTGTTGTCAAGTTTTTTCTTTCTCAAACTCATCTTTTAGGAAAAAATTGCACATTGGATTCTTAAAATACAAGAACATGATTTCACGATAAAAACTTCTCATACAATCAAGGGACGAGATCTAGCCTTACACTTGGCTCAACATCCCGAACCAAATGTTTTTTATGAAAATGATGAGGATGTTTTTTCTGCACTTTTTCTTGTTGAACATGAAAATATTGATTGAATATAACATCCTTGGTACAAGGACATCATTAATTATTTACAATTTCAAAAATGTCCTAATAATCTTGAAAATTATCAACGTAGGAGGGTTCATCTTGAAGCCTCTAAATATCTAATCTTGGGTACCCCTTTTCCACATAATGATTTAATGGATTAGTAGATTCAAAAATTCATATTGGTGGTCATTTTGTTGCAAAAACCACTACTTTCAAAATATTCAGAAATGGTTATTATTGGTCTTCAATTTTTAAATATTCTTACAAATTTACACAAACTTGTAATGAATGCCAAAAGTTTGCAGGAAAATAAAATTTCTATGCCATGCCTTTATAACCAATCCTCCTTGATTTTCCTTTTTCAAAATGGCGATTAGATTTCATTGGTCTTATTTCTTACACCTCAATATTTCTCACTTCGATAAGTGTCGTAAGTGTCGCATGTTCCTCTCAACTGTCGCAAGTGTCACATGTCATTCACAAGTGTCACAAACATCAAACAAAGCATGCTGCCATGATAAAAACACCAAGGAGACATCTAGAATAACTCAGACACTTGATTTGGAGGAGGGAGAATGATTAACTAAAGTAAAGGAACTCTTACCACCTGAAAGGATCTCTTAAATAAGGGTTTTGAAGGTGAGCGCTCCCCTATAAGGTCTTAGGGAGCGTTATAACACCCAATTTACCCTCTGAAGGAGTGCTATCCATCCTTGGAGCACTGGCGCTCCCCTCAATCTTCCTAGGGAGCGTTATAGCACCCTGATGCCCATTTTGAGGGAGCACTGTCTAATCTGGGCAGTGGTTGACCCGTTGAGGAGAATAAGGGAATGATCTTTCAAGTTTGGAAGGTAGTTTCATTCGAATTCTTGGTTCAATTAGAAGATCCTTGATCTAAAGAGGGAATTCCTCAACCTACCCTAAAGATACCTCAAGAGGTTAAGCCTCTCTTAACCTATATAAGCAGGCTCTATGATGGTGAGAAGGGGGAAGAATTGCTAGCATGAAACCTATGATCTCATAGGAAACACACAGTCGGCTAAAGGAGAGTGATCAGTGAAGATGTTATCATCCAGGTCATGGATATTTCGAGCAAGGGTTAGACGAAGGGGACTTGACGAAGCGGTTACATTCACATCTACGATTGTAAGTACTGTTGTCGTTATTCTCATTAATATGACACGCTTGGTATGTTTCTTTCTAGTTTGTGTCTGATTTTACATGAACTTATCGTTGATAGATAGATCTATTTTCAAGCTAATATCAATAGAGTAGGAAGTGGTCTTACTTTGTTTGTCTACAAGACTCATCGAGGAGCGAGAGTTTGGAGCTCGACTTGGAGCGTGCAGGGACAAACGTCGATTAAAAGGTACTTCTATTCTCCTTCCTCCTCATGCATTAGTTTGTATAGATTTGAAAGGAATTCAGTGTCCACATTAAGCACATTCTGTCTTAGAGTTTAGGGTCTGGCTCTTTGAGGCAATCTACCTGTCCGCAGGGAGATTTTCCTACAACAGAAACTAGCGACTCCGCTGGGGAGTCCTCAAATCGAAATTGTTTGTTTTGATTTCTCCTCACAGACATTGTCTTACCCCTTGATTGTTTTCATACCTAGTTCACTCTTTTTTTATTGATTTCATGAGCTTATTGACTCCCTACCCCATTGCACTAAGCTTGTTTGACGAGACTGGACTGCAATTTTTGGATTTTTGACATTTTTTGGAGCTTTTTGAACCTGGCACCCCTGTCTCTGTGTTAACAGAGTGCCAACGCTCCCTGAGTGCCTTACACAGAGTGCTATAACTCTCCTTGCCCTTTGCAACAGAGCGCTAGCCCTCTTTTGGCCAAAAACTTTCCAGAATTGCTCTTGTCAGGGTTTTTGCCTCTGGTTTCACTTACTGAGTCTCCATGTGAGTCAATGTTTCTTCCTTTTTCAGCTTTGACATCTTCCTTTTTGAAGAACAAACACCTTATTGTTTAGATCTTATAGCCTTCTTCACTATTGTTTTTGAGTTTTTCTGTTGTTTGGAGTTTGAAACCAATGCATTGTCTTTCTCCCCTTTTTGACTAAGTGAGAAACTCTGGTGAAGGTCATCAAAGGCCTATGGATCTTTTCATTTGGTTTTAGTTAAGATCATTGTTCTTCGAAATTTCTTTTGGTGTGAAGTTCTTGATTTTTCTTTGATTGTTTCTTTTCTTTCACTTCTTGTTTTGATCACAATGAGAGGGTGTATTGTTTGTACGATTCCTGCTTGTGTTGGTCTGATTTTCGTTGATCCAAAAAGATAATTAGCAAGACAAGCATTGTTTTGAATTAATCATTATTCATATACAAACAATAAAGAGACATCTTCATGGTTGATTTTTCATATCAGAAAGTATTTCAAAAGTTTTAGCACCACATCGGATTTGATTGAAGAAAATTTGTTTGAGGACATTCCTTATTAGTGCTTGTTAGTGAAAATAACTCTCTCTCTCTCCCTTAGATAGATGTTCATTGAAAATAAATGATTGCTTATCATCTTTGATGCATTTTTGGGACTGAGTCATAATTCCATCCATTTCAGTTCCATGCACCCCTGTTGAGTAAAGAACAACTATAAAATCAACGCTAATTAAAAAATTATTTAGAACATTTTCTTTTCTAGGATCCTCCACCAACAGTAGACTAGGCTTAGTACTTTGGATTAGGCTATGAGCATAACTCTCCAAAGTTTCCAAAACAAACATTAGCATCCTGAGTTAGGGAGAGTCAAATCCAATTATCATATAAGTTTGCCTGGGATCCCCCTCTCACACAGGGGTTACACATGAGGTCGCATTCGGGGAGCTACAGGGGTTATCCCTCCATGGTTTGACTAATTGTAGTGGTCAGATCGTATTATGGGGATCGCTTAAAGGTAAATCCACAATTACTACGTGGAATCCTTTTAGTTGATTTCGGGCTAGATACCCTGCCCATATGTTCAGATCGGACTGTCGATTGTACCCGCCTAGGGGCTGACTGCGAATTGGTAACCTTAGTGGCCATAATATTTAGGGTCTTACACAAGGTGACAGTGAAGGGAAGTCTCACTGTACCTGGAGCAGACATTGGTCAAACTCACTCGGGCTCCTTGGAGGGTAAATCCACAATTACTGCGTGGAATCTTGCACCAAGGTGTAAGTCCGTTAAGCAGGTCGCCATTGTAACTGTGCCACCATATCCCCGCCCCTTCTTGACTTGATCACGCGACGTTGGATTTCATCACCAACTAGCATGGTCATCGAGAGAAGGCCCTGTTTGCTTGGTTGTGATTCTTAGATTCTATTAGCGTATGCTATTTCTTTTCGGTAATTGGCCATAGATCTCTTCCACCGACTCTTTTTTGCCAACATCGACCCTCCACACCATTCGCGGAGGCTACAGGGACTTCCTCCAGAAAATATGGAAGGGAACACCCCTTTACCCCCTCATTCTACGGAGGAATCTCCTCAACAGAGCGAGGTTCAAGATACTACAACTTCCCAAGAAGAAGTTCCCACTCCTTTAGATAATTTTCGAATTGTTTCAGAGTATCCAGAAGCTTTCTGCATTCCGGAGGGATATGAACCACGTGTCCTCCAACTGAATTCAGTTGGTGAATTTGTCGTCGTCAATCCTTCTGACATTTCGGCTGGGTCTCGTTCAAACCCCTTAGTTGATGACCCCTTTTGGACCGTAGACATTGTTCGAAGTCCACCGTGCATGGTGCGAGATATTTATGGAATAGGGATGGGTGTTGACGCACCTATCACCTACACCGTACCCCTAAACCATTTTACCGGTACCACCATTTTTATGGCCACACCATCCGTTGGTGCGAACACATCATCCGTTGGCCCAAGGTCTACTTTTCCTCTCCAGACGACCCATTCCACAATGGTCCCTCACATTCCGACTATTCCAGCCAGTAACGCGGTAGTTAGCCAAGCTGCTATTGGCACACCAGTAACACCAAGACCTACATCATCACTCCCTTTTGGGTACAAAGAACTAAATTTTTCCGCTGCCACTACTACCCAAGTTATGCTGGGAATTTCCATACCTATCCAACAACCCGGAGGGACCGATCTTGGTGGTCTTAATCCATCCAGCGGTACCGGTCAGTCATTTATGTCTGGTTCTCAAATTTCGAGAAATCTACCTCAAGTTGGGGGGAATCCTCCCACCGGAGGACAACTTCCATTTGGGGGGCACCCTCATGCCTGGGGGCAGCCTCAATCCGGAGCCTACCATAAACCATATGGAAAAAATGTGTCTGCCACTCCTAATCCGTGGAATATCCCTTTTCTAGGAAACCCACAATTCTTGGTAGGACACAATTCTCAAGCTCCACAACAACCCCCTTATGGACAAACACCAAATCCAACTTATAATCCTAAAAACCCATCCATTTATCCTCCGCTTGCACATACTTCTCAAAACACCTCAAATCCTGTGTACCCTGGTCAACACCAACCTCATACGAGAGGGCCCACTAGTTACAATTATCCACATAACCCAGTGTATGGCCCTACTGGTGTCCCCATGCCACACCAGCATTACCCACAGGTTAACCGAAAACTAACTTTTCTAGCAACCCTGGACCTTCCAGACTTGTCTTGGTTAATGAATGATCCTATTTATCATTCTCCGATTTGGCCAACTATTCCATCTAAACTTCCTTCTGATATCCCAAAATTTGACAGAAAGTCTAGAGGAGACCCAAACAACCACGTGATGACTTTCCATTTGTGGTGTTCATCCAACTCCCTCATGGATGATTCTATACGTTTTCATATTTTCCAACGAATGCTTACGGGTTCCGCAACAAAATGGTATATTGAACTACCACGTGCCTCTTTTCACGACTTCAAATCCCTCGGCATGTCCTTCCTCACATAGTTTCAACTGATCATATTCATGAATGGAGACGACGATGAAGGCTAATCAAAGTAGTCATTCTTGACCAATTGTTAGAGAAATGGTTCACTAAATCATTGTTACCCCAGATCGCTTGTGATGTTGCCATGGGTGGTGTGGTCACCGAGGAAGAAGTTATTGCCCAAGCTCAGTACTTGGACTTAGTTTATTCACAATCTGGTACTCTGTACGAGTTGATACCCAATGCTACCCGTGCCACTAATGATCCATCCAAACCATCGTCTACCTCGCACGCGGATGGAGTTATTGGCTCTGTCAAAACCCAATCTACTTCCCAATCGACTGGAACAACTCAACAAACCGCTTTGACGACAGCTCCCAGTTCGAATGCACCCTCTTCTACCCCCCCTTAAACTTAGGTTTCTGAGGTGAATGCAGTCCAATCGACCCCTTCACAACAACTTGGGGGCAAGAAGAAAGTGAGAAATAAACCAAAGAAAAACAATAACAATGAACAACCAAAAAATCAACCGCAAACTCCTGCTGCCGGAAAACAACCATAACGAAAACCAAAATTCCCATGTCTCATTTGTGGTGATGATCACTACAATTGAGACTGTCCACATCGCGATGAAGTGGCCAAACTTTTTAAGGGAAATTCACAACCTGCTATGCTTACTCAGCCTTTTCCACAACAACAATCTTTGGTTGCCCAAACCCCCATCGTAGGGGGGAAGTTCCAACCAATCCCATGATGATGCCTCGACAAGTGCCCACATTTACATGTTTAATGTGGTTAATCTAACCACTCACTCTGCAACATATGACATGCCAGTTAAACCTGATAAGCCGAAGACTAGTAATGGTTCAGTACCGGACCCGTTACCTTCTTTCGTTAGTCCTCCGTCTACTAGCCCTCCATCTGGGCCACTTCAGATTGATAAATCTTCGTTTGACTCCATCTTACGCCCTCCTAAGAGAACTATCCGAAAATCTACCTTCAATCCTAGTTCACGGGTTGCACAAAACTACAACATTGTAGAAGATTTGGCCAAAGCACCGTGTGCTATGTCCGCCTTGGAAGTTATACAACACTGTCCCAACCAATGTAGAATTCTCTTAGATACTATCGATGCTTTCGATCCTGAGTCATCGAACAACCTCACGTTTAATCTGGATGATCATCAACCATGACTCTCCCACCAACTAGCTTTTCAAATCGATGTTGTTGTTCACAATCAACAAATCCACCGAACTATCTTGGATGAGGGAGCCTCTACTTGTGTCATGTCTTTAGCTTGTTGGAAAGGCTTAAAATCACCTACCCTTAACAAATCCCCTACGATGTTATGCGCTTTCGATGGATGAGGTTTTCATCCTCACGGATTGTTACAATCCTTAGTTGTTCAGTTGGGCGGAAAAACTGTTACCGTCGATGTCGAGGTGGTCGATGCCCCCCTCGATTACAACCTACTACTTGGAAGAAGTTGGTTCTACGCTATGACTACCATCGCCTCGTCGATGTTTCAATGTGTACAATTCCCCCATCAAGGCAAAATTGTGACCATTGATCAACTCGATTTCTGCACACCCGACGCTCGCGTCCCTGTCACCAACAACATTCCTTTTTTGGGAGACCACCCAGTTACGTATGAAAGCGTTGGTGTTGGCTTGTTGAAAGATTCTAGCCTTTTGGGTACTTTCCCTACACCACTTCCACCTACCGTGCATCATATTGCCGTCGTCAATATGATCTCAACTATGCCTTATCAATCCTTGGAATCATCTGATCCTTGGATTGTACCTAGTCCTCTAGAATTCGATGTGCTCGGTGACACTATGCCACTTAGCCCAGTCGACGCCGCATACATAGCTATTCAATCCGCCTCTCCCTCTCCAAACAACCCACATTTATCGGCACTTGATGCCTACTCAGTGCCCTCATGGTTGGATTCCCTATCGTCTGTCGTCGATTAAAAGGTACTTTTGTTCTCCTTCCTCCTCATGCATTAGTTTGTATAGATTTGAAAGGAAGTCAGTGTCCAGGTTAAGCACTTTCTGTCTTAGAGTTTAGGGTCTGGCTCTTTGAGGCAATCTACCTATCTGCAGGGAGATTTTCCTACAATCTGGCTCTTTGAGGCAATCTTTCCTTCTGATGAATCTATTATGGAAATGCTTAGCATTGACGATCTACCTTGGGATGATAACCATCATCGATTCTCTTTTCTTCTGCCCTTGGAAGAAATCCACCAAGACATACACTCTGTCTCCCCTCCCGATCTTACCGATGCTCCATAATCTCCTATCCTCACACAAGATACTCTTTCTGAGGGGAATATGGGTAACATCTCTACTACGATCGTTATTGATATTTCGATCAAAGAAGGTGTCGTGGAAAACATTAACCTTAGTGCTAATTGCACACCTGGAGAAGTGGTCTTTTACACCGCTTTGTTTAAAGAATTCCACGATGTCTTCGCATGGAGCTTCGAGGAAATGCCAAGGATTGACCCTTCGATCATCGTACACGAAATCAAGACTTACCCTGGCACAGAACCTGTTTGACAAAAACTCCACCCGGTTCATCCCAAGAAAATCGCAGCTGTAAAGGCAGAAGTTGAGAAACTTCTAAAATCTGGCTTTATCTACCCTGTCCCTTTGACAGAATGGGTCTCCAACTTTGTTCCGGTTGCCAAAAAACAAGGGACCATCCGTGTTTGTGTTGACTATTGGGATCTCAACAAAGCTTGTCCAAAGGACAACTACCCTACGCCCTTCATCGACCATATCATTGATAATTGTGCTAGGAGCGTAATCTTCTCTTTCATGGATGGCTTTTCTGGGTATAACCAGATTGAAATCTTACCTGTTGATCAACATAAGACAGCCTTTATCTACCCATGGGGAAATTTCTCCTATCGAAAGCTACCTTTTGGCCTTAAAAATGCTGGTGCTACTTTCCAGCGGGCCATGTCGTATGCTTTCCATGATATCAAGCATATCGTAGAGCCTTACCTCGACGACTTACCTGCCCACTTATCCAATCGATCTAATCACGTTGATCACTTACGAGCTATCTTTCTTCAATGTCGGTTCTACCGTATTCGCTTGAACCCACATAAGTACATTTTTGCTGTCGAATCCGGTCAACTCCTCGGTTCCATTGTCTCTAAAGATGGGATCAGGGTGGATCCCTTAAAGATTAAAGCCATTCTAGCCTTACCCCCACCTACCGATTTAACCCAACTCCAAAGTTTGCAAGGCAAAGAAAACTTCCTTCACCGTTTCATTTGCAACTATGCTGAGATAACTAAAGGATTTATGCGGTTACTGCAGAAGAACACCCCTTTCATCTGGGATGTCATCGCTCAATGGTCATTTGATGCTCTTAAACATGCCTTGACCCATGCACCTTTGTTACATCCTCCAGAATATGCAAAGGACTATATCTTTTACTTGGCCACCTCCACTTCCACTATCGCGATGGTGTTAGTTCAAGAGGACCCCAATGGTGAAGAACATGTGATTTATTACCTGAGCAAGAGTCTATCTGGACCCAAACTCTGATATTCACATGTAGAGAAACTGGCTTTGCCAGCCGTCATCGTTGTCTAGAGATTCTGCCATTACATCTTATTACGCACCACCACGGTGATCGCGGACTCCAACCCCATGTACCACGTCTTGACACATCAAGTACTTGGGGGGAAATATTCTAAATGGATCGTCATCCTTCAGGAATTCGATCTTGAATTTATGAAGTCCAAAGCCAAAAAGTCCCTGGTGTTTGTAGAGCTTATCTTTGCTCTCCCTCATGCCGATGAAGACATCGAACCTAGAGATTCTCTCCCCAGTGAATCTCTCTTCCTCATCAGCACCTTTGATCCTTGGTATGGAGACATTCTCCTTTACCTTCAAACCCAACATTTTCAGCCTAACATTTCTTGCGAAGAGCGTCGACGTATTCACCACTATTCTCGTCATTATCTCCTTGTCGACGACACTTTGTATCGCCATGGGATTGACACTATCCTTCGATGATGTTTGGTTCACGAGGAGGCTAAATGTGTTCTGAACGATTGTAACCTTGGAGCCTATGGCGGTCACCTTTCTAGGATGGCCACAGCCCAAAAAATCCTATGTGCCGGCTACTTTTGGCCCTCGATTTTCAAAGATTGTATCGAGGCAGTCAAAAAATTCCCACCCTGCCAAGTCTTTAACAAGAAGGCATGCACCCACCCTACTGTGCTGCACCCCATTATCACCATCGACCCCTTTGCCAAGTGGGGTATCGATTTCATGTAGTGTAATCCTACCTCAGCCGGGGGGCATGGTTATATAATCGTCACCGTCGACTACTTCACCAAATGGGCTAAGGCTATGCCTACCTTCCTGAACGATGGTCATACCGTAGCTCTTTTCCTTTTCAACCATATCATAACTCATTTTGGTGTACCACGCACCATTGTCACTGATCACGGTGCACACTTCAAGAACCATATGATGAGCGAATTACATGTCAAATTGGGTTTTCGCCATGAAAAATCATCCCCTTACTATCCATAGGCCAACAAACAAGTTGAGGCCATCAACAAAGTCCTGAAAACCATGATTCAATGCATGGTAGGGGAAAACAAGACATCGTGGCATCCACAACTTTTCTCCGCTCTCTGCTCTCTGGGCTTATCACACTTCCGTGAAAACCTCAACTGGATTTACTCCTTTCCAGTTGGTGTATGGCATCAAAGCCATTCTACCAATCGAGTGTGAGATTCCATCACTCAAACTTAAAGTAGAACTCCTACCCCATACTTCTGCCAAAGAAGAACGTTTCTTGTACCTATCCATGCTAGATGAAACACGTCATGATGCTGCTCTCGCTAATGAGGCACATTAGAAATGAATTAAGAGTCAATATGACAAATCCGTCCATCCTTGGACTTTTGCAGAAGGAGACTTAGTCCTCATTTATGACAAAGATCACGAAAAATTGGGGACAGGTAAGTTAGAACCTCTCTGGAACGGTCCTTACATCATGAAGCGTGTTCTACACAGAGGCACCTACAAATTGGTAGATTATGATGGAATTTCCCTAGGAGAGCCCCGAAACAGGCTCTACCTTAAAAAGTACTATGCTTAGATTACCCATCATGTGTACTTTGTACATTATTGTATTTTAGTTTGGTGTGTCTATTTATTTCGCGTGCTCGAGTCTTTACCTTTGCCACTCATGACTGTGCTTGTGTTTTCATGTGCAGATGACATCATCCTTTCCTATCTTTTTCAGGTTTGTAGATGGCGCTAGTCAACATACCTGGAACATTGCTTTGGCAGCATGGGTTATTTACCATTTTGACGAGGTGGTGAGTTCAGGAGATATCTGCTTAGGACCAGCAACCAACAACATGGCAGAATATCATGCTGTCATCAGACTGTTGACCCAAGCCTCCTCCCTAGGTATCTCTCACATCATTGTTTACTTAGACTCCCAACTTGTGGTCTATCAACTCAACCGTATGTACGCTATCCACAATCCTATCCTGCTATGTCTCCACCTACAATTTCGTCGTCTTGAACGAATGTTTGATTACATTGAATATAGACACATTCCAAGAGAACTCAACAATGTTTCGGATTCGTTAGCTAATTACATCATGGATCGGTATCTTGCCCACATATAAGATTTAAGGAAATCAAATTGTACATCACATGTAAATTAAAACACATCACATACATCATCATGTACAAATCATTTGGCACTGTAAAAAACTCGGAACNATATATATGGTGTGATTGAAATGTTTTGATTACATCAAAAAAGTATGTAGAAGAGCAAAATGTTGGGTCTTTAAACCCATACAACATCGCCTGACAAGGCATACAAAAATACGATCGCCAGAGAGACTCTAATCTCCCTGCGCTACATTGTGCTGCAAGTAACACATCACTGCATGCACTACGCGTCTCAATAGAGAATTGACATTTTCTGGCACTCCCACAGTGTGCCTCTGTAGATGTAAAGGCACCTCTCCCCTCTGTAGAGGAGGAATGCCCATCGTGAGGCCTTGGAGGTTTCTTTCAACCTATCGGAGACCTATCACTGGTACTCCTGGATCTGTTACAACCAGAGCACCCCCACGACGTCCTGGTATCGGTATATCGGTCGGGCACACTGCTCCCTTGTCTGCATGTTGGAAACAATACATCTTTTAAAAACTCTTCTATATACCCAAAAAAATACATATACATTAAAAACTTAAAAAACAAAAACTAGACAAGGTGTTGGTCGGTCTCTTACCTAACACATCCCAGTCTTCCCCTGTGGGTAGAATCAAATCCATGCTCCTGCGGAAATCCACCTCAACATACGGGAAGTCTTCTATCCAGAGATACTTCTGTCTCAGCCAAGCAAAGAAATTGCCAGTGAAACGAAACTCTGACTCCGTTACTAGCCTCGGAGACAGACTAGTCCACCTCTCCATCCATGGTTCGTCCACTGGTCACACTGCTAGTGCTATCTGAGGCTGCATCTAGGGGATGCGCTCTAAGAAAAATGAGACCAGAAAAGAGCCATAACCAAACTATTTCTATCCCATCCTGCACCATGAAACATGTTCCTTCACATTTCAAAGGAACCCTGCACTCCATTTGAACAATGTTGGTTCCAAACACTGTACACGATAATCCACCTACGATCTTGATGCCAAATGCATGCTAGTATTGCCCGTCATGCTCGTGATGGAAAACAAAATGGACTGGAGGGGTAGCTCTCAGATATCCTTGATAGGGATTCTACCCCCTACCAGTCTTGCTCCTGGAATGCAGTGACGTGCCAGATACACGCCCACTTTTTCAGGTAGCGCTCTCTGCCTGGAAAAAGATATGGGAACCCCTCTTTTTGAGAGGCCAGTCATGAAATAAATGTCTTCTAACTCTATCGTTAGAAGCTGTGTGCCAATCCAGAATCCTTGCTCTGCAACATCCCACAGGCCGATCATGTGCTCAAGCAACAAAATATCCTTCTTCATTTTTTGCAATTTGAAGAATTTTAGTAAGACACAAGCTCGCAATGCGGCCCGTGTGCGAGGACTCCGCAAGGCAGCCAAGTCATCAATCTCATGCTCCCGTTCTTTCCACTCGATCATGGTCACTGAAATCACCTACAAAACAAAAAGAATAAAGAATTCCATTATGTCAATGTTTTGGCAATTTCGACAATTTTCAAAACCAATCTAAAAAACATGAAATCTAATGCCCACATTATTTAAAGAGACCACACCCTCTTTTACAATCATCACGCCCTCTCTTATCCATTCAATGTCCATCACACAACAATAAAAATGTTTTAAAATGAAAATGATTTCTTTATGGCTGCGTGGGCATATGTGAGAATTTTTCATGGGTTCTTTGAGAAAAACGACCCATCCACTTAGATATTAAGGTGTTGGCATCATGGCTATCCCCTTCTAAATTTTTTTTTCAAAAAGAACGCCCTTTTCCCATCACTTGTAAAAGAGGTCGATTTGATCTTTTTGGGGCGACTTAGGGCTTCATTTTTTGAAGTAAATGATGCTATGAAAATGAATATTAAACCATGTAATTGAAAGAAGGAGAGATGGATATCTACCTGGTCCAAACGACGAGGAAATTGGTTAACCGTAGCTCCGGTATCAAGCGAAACAAGATCCACCTCTAAAATTGGAATCTCCACTACTCCAAAATCCTTGTGCAAAATGAAATGGTAAATGGAATTTTCATTGTATTGCTATTTATAAATTTCCATTTTTTATAAGGTATAGTTATTTATGGGTTTCTCTAACAATATAATGGCTTCACTAAACCCCTGGTTTGTAGTTTTGACATCACAGGTTTCCCGACCGTTCTGATGGGTTATTTACCTTGTCGCGTTCATGAGCATAGTCTTGGTTCGTTCTCAAGCTCGAAAATATGAGAACACGTCGGGTAAACTTTTATCTCTTTTTCAGACCTGCATGGACACATGAAAAAGGAACCCCCTTGGAGTCGTCTTTAAACCCTTTTCAGACTCTCTAAATATGAAAAGATTATTGAGTGACCTTGCTTCCTTTCACACTCATTAAAAGGTTCGAAAGGGCATCTTTCGAGCGATAGTTTATCTCTTTTTCGGTCTCGTTAGACTACTGTACGAAAAAGGAACTGAGAGAGTTCTCTTTTAAGTGTTTTTACAAACTCTATAATCTTGAAAAACCTTCGAGTTTTATGTCTTTGGACTCGCTAAAACACACATCAACAGGCCCATATGGGATCAAACCCTTACTTCTTCCGGTTCGTTAAACAAAGGAAGAGGAACTTACCGAAGGTGAGTTATATCGAGCATGTGTTATCCTCCTCGAGCTCATTAAATCAAAAAGAGGTA
>ML787173.1:146941-160234 GCA_009831015.1 Picea engelmannii
AGAGGAACTTACCGAAGGTGAGTTATATCGAGCATGTGTTATCCTCCTCGAGCTCATTAAATCAAAAAGAGGTACTCATCTATCTGGATGGGGGAAAAATTGAAAGAAGCAAGCCAAGCAGTCTCTTGAGAACATTATCAAGCAATTCTTAGAGTCGCCCTTGAACACGACACTTTGTCATATGAATGCATTATAACCCGCTGAACCTCTACACTGAGCCAATTCTTTGAGTTTCTTTCACTCCTTTGGGTCACCCGATGCAATTCGAAACATCCACTGCATCATCAAGTTTTGGTCCATCTCATGTTTTTTCTATTGTGCCTCAGTGTTCAAGGGAAGTATTCACCTAGAGATTCAGCCATCCCAAATATCTTGCCTCAAAATCTGTGTCAGTCCATGCCCATTTGATCCACTGATTACATCTCTATGTCTGTTTCATGTCATTGACAGGGGATACATCAAGGCCCTCCTTCAACGAGCCTATTCCTGTCGACCTCAACACATTATCCAGGAATTAGGCTTAGAAACCAGTTAGTACTTTGGGACCTGCATGCCTCAATGGCAGACCTCCTCACATTCAACAGTAGGTTTACATCATTGACCTCTGATTGGATGATTCCATGGATGTTCGACTCCATCTCATCCATTCACATTCGTTGGAATGTACTAGGGTACCTTGGGAATCATCGACATTAATGGTGACCTCCCTCGCACTTGTTAACGGTTCACACCATTGACCGGTAATCAAGTGGTTTCTGCCATGTTCGACGTCAGGACATCTATTCACATGGTTAGAATCATACCACATTGGGATTGGTAAGAAGACCCTGGGTTGAGTGATTACTTTGATATATACTTTTCCCAGGTTGTGAAGGAGTTTCTCTTGGATGAGTGATGCATACACTGTTACATAGATCCACTTTGTATTGGTCATGGATATGTCTTGTCACCTCGTAGATCCACTGTGTATTCTTCGTGGCTACGATCCATCCAGGTCATCAGAGTATAGATCCACATTGTATCCCTGGTGGCTATACCTTTTCATCAATACAATTATGGATCCGCAATGTATTTTATGGCGGCCATATCTTGCAAAACTTGATCACCCAAGCATAGGTATGCCTGCCTTGGGTTTTGAAATATGTCATGATATTTGTTAGATGTTTGTGTGCCGCTTCTGTCAGGTTCTCTGAGTCTATACCCTTGCTTGAACGTCTACAAAGAATTTCAGTTATTAGTTTTCATATTCTAACTTCATACTTTGGGGGGCAATCTGTTACACCTCAATATTGCTCACTTCGATAAGTGTCGTAAGTGTCGCATGTTCCTCTCAACTGTCGCAAGTGTTGCATGTCATTCACAAGTGTCACAAACATTAAACAAAGCATGCTTCCATGATAATGACACCAAGGAGACATCTAGAATAACTCAGACACTTTATTTGGAGGAGGGAGAATGATTAACTGAAGTAAAGGAACTCTTACCACCTGAAAGGAGCTCTTAAACAAGGGTTTTGAAGGTGAGCTCTCCCCTGCATCAACCTCAGGAGCGCTGGCACTCCCCTATAAGGTATTAGGGAGTGTTATAACGCCCAACTGCCCCTCTGAAGGAGCGCTATCCATCCTTGGAGCACTGGCGCTCCCCTCAAGCTTCCTAGGGAGTGCTATAGCACCCTGATGCCCCTTTTGAGGGAGCGTTGTCTAATCTGGGCAGTGGTTGACCTGTTGAGTAGAATAAGGGAAGGATCTTTCAAGTTTGGAAGGTAGTTGCATTCGAATTCTTGGTTCAATCAGAAGATCCTTGATCTAAGGAGGGAATTCCTCAACCTACCCTAAAGATACCTCAAGAGGTTAAGCCTCTCTTAACCTATATAAGCAGGCTCTATGATGGTGAGAAGGGGGAAGAATTTCTAGCATGAAACCTATGATCTCATAGGAAACACACAGTCAACTAAAGGAGAGTGATCAATGAAGATGTTATCATCCAGGTCGTGGATCTTTCGAGCAAGGGTTAGACGAAGGGGACTTGACGAAGTTGCCGCATTCGCATCTACGATTGTAAGTACTGTTGTCATTATTCTCATTAATATGACATGCTTGGCCTATTTCTTTCTAGTTTGTGTCTGATTTTACATGAGATTATTGTTGATAGATAGATCTGTTTTCAAGCTAATATCAATAGAGTAGGAAGTGGTCGTACTTTGTTTGTCTACAGAACTCATCAAGGAGCGAGAGTTTGGAGCTCGATTCAGAGCGTGCAGGGACAAACATCGATTAAAAGGTACTTCTATTCTCCTTCCTCCTCATGCATTAGTTTTTATAGATTTGAAAGGAATTCAGTGTCCACGTTAAACACTTTCTGTCTTAGAGTTTAGGGTCTGGCTCTTTGAGGCAATCTACCTATCTGCAGGGAGATTTTCCTACAACACTATTAATCCTCAATTTTTTGCTGGGTGTTGAGGGAAAAAGGTATGAATTACCTTACTCAATAATTTTCAAATCTTGCCTGGCTAGGACAAGATAGTTGGGAATGTCATCCTTAGTTTTATAGCCTCAAAAATATTCTCTCAATTCGTAAGTATTAATTACTAGGATTAAGGATTATTTATTAATCAAAATAATGTTGCAATATAAAATGAAGTTTATATAACTTTATGAAATATATATATATTACAGAAAGTAAACATGGAGATCAAAAAGCGAAAAGTAACCAAGTCATCAATACAAATATATAAGACATAATAACAATCTGATTTATTTCATTTTGAGATATCAAAAATGTTTTTCTCTTTACAAAACCTCTATGAGGGCATGTACCAAAGTCTTATTTAGAGATCCCCGATGAACACCATACAAAAATACTCTGACAATCAAGAAAAACTGAAATTTATAATCTGGATCAACTTGCCACAAATTGCTGCCAATTTGACTCTGCAATATATTCTTTATCAACCATGAAAATTAATTCACAAAGAGACAAGAATACACGGACTATCAAGGATAGATCAACACCTATAAGACAAGCTTCTAAAATGTTTGGTTCAGTTCTGAACCTTGCTGTCTACAATAAGACCTTATTGTCACAAAGAGAATTAGGATTTGAATAAATTCAAGAATGAATGAAAACTCAAAACTATCTTATGAAACCAAAAGAGCAAACCTTAGTCTTGCTTTCACCTTCTGTTCTCGTCGTGTTTCTTCTTCTCATTCAACTTTTATTCTTTTCAAATAAGTTGAAGTGGTTCAAACACTTTCTTTATTTAAGTTAGTTTGACTTAAATAATTAGTTTAGGAGAGGTAAATAATAATAATATAGTGAAGGGTCTTTAATTAATAATAACTAGGTAGGTGGGACCCCTTGTGACTCTCGTCTTTTCTTCTTTTCAAATCATAAAATATAACACAAATGGATAATGATTTTAACACATGCCACCCTTGTAGCTCCCTTAGATACCTTTCAAACTGAATATTTGAATATGAGAAATAATTTAAATCATATCCAAAAATATATAAATATCCACATTATCCAAAACATAGCTTGTTGTCCAAACTTTCTGCAAACCATTAACACTGTCTTTATCAACTCAAATATTAAAAATACATAAGCTAAAAGACATACTTTCCTCTCTGGTAGGAAATTTTTCATTTTTCATCGTTTTCCTCCTTTGATTTCCCGGAAGTAGCTCATGGTTGATTTGAAACTTGATGTTGTATTTTACTGATTACATGGGAACAATTATCCTTCAAATGCATGTAGGATTACATGGATTTTGAGGAATCATCCGAGGGAGAAGAAGGAGAGGCAACTGTTTTTCCTTTATCTTGTGTAGGGGGGATATCCATTTTTAGTATTTTACTAGCATGTGAAGATTGAACAGGTGAATCAACATGAGAAATCTGAACATTACGATTGACAGGTGGTGGGGGAGGAAATGACATATTGGGCTAGCCATGATGGTGAGAGACAGCCAGGTTGACAATCTCTTGTCATCCATCATTTGTAGGGACTTCTGGTTGCAAGGACACATGTGGAGGAACGAGAATGCCATGGATGTTATGAGGCTAGAAAGGAGGTCTTTCTAGACGAGGGTGTATTATTCCATGACCAATCTAGTTAAAGAACCTAGCTTGGAACAACTGGTTCAATTCTTTGGGATTAACATGAAAATGGATGGAAAATCTAGGCCTTCTAGGCCCTTGGTTCCAATTTCCCATGCCTCTGTCATTTCTGCCATGGCTGACCCTACTAAAGAAACTCATCTTGTAGTAGAAGTTCATTAGTAATGAAGCTCTTAATAAAGCATACATGACATTCTTCTACATGAATCAACAATTGGATCAAAAATTGACATGAGATACATTCAAATCCATCCATAACAAACCATTTAATAATAACCAAGTGAACATGGGGTGATAGGGTTCATGGGACATATGGAGGTAGTGTAATTAGTGAAAAGTGGTATAATGATAAGGGATTGATACATGAATATTGTTCAAAAATTAATTAAACAATTTAACTGTGTAATAAAATACCAAAATATCAGTCACCAATCCTTGTTGTGTTATCCTTTGTCTCTTTTACACAAACTTTCTTTTTAATTTATTTTACAGAACATGCATGTCATAAATGAAATTGGGATTATGAGGGGAATTTAATGAGTGAAAAGTGGTAGAATGACAGGCACATAATATGGATATTGTTCAAATGAAAATAAATCAAAACATGCAATCAAAGCATATCTCTATTCAGACCTTCAAAGTTTAACAATATTCACTTTTTCAAAACCACAATTTAAACTATTACTTTCTTTACAAACTGTTTGTTGGCTTCCAAACAATAATCTATATGCCCATAAATATTAAGTTACAATACCCTTCATATCCATATAATCTTTATATAACAGTCTATTGGATTACTGAGAGGGGGGGGGGGTGAATCAGTAATAGCATAATTATAATCCTTTTTCTTCAAATGTTATATCAATGTATAATTATTATTGAATAATGAGTAGTAAGAAATAAACAATCACACACATACATAGTACACTAGTGTTTTATGTGGAAACCCAAATCGAGAGAAAACCACGAAATGATTTTTCTTATATGTCTTGAAGAATTATATTCATCGGAAGTACCAACTTCCTTTATTTTCCAGCTGCAACTAGAAGGAGGCTCCAACCCCCTAGTTTCTCAGGCTACAACCCAAGGGAAGCTCCAACTCCCCAATTCTCTGGATACAACCATAAGGAGGCTATAACCCCCTATGTTCATCGGCTACAACCGAAAGGTGGCTACAACCACCTGTCCTTGCCCCGTCCCGCCACCCTGAAGTAGAAGTAGAATGATGGAACCACTGTCACACTATCACTGTGAGATATACCACTGTAAACCTGTACCAATAAATCTGAATCATGCATCAACCATGCATCAACCTGTACCTCAACCTGTAATCAACCTGTACCATAAACAAGTGCATCAACCATGCACCAACCTGTACCAAACAACCTGTAATCAACCTGTACCATAAACAAGTGCATCCAACCATGTACCAAGTATGTACCAATCATGTGTCAACTACTTATAAACTATGAATCATCAATATGTACCAACATCATCAACTATACACCTCATGTATGTGCTAACTCATCAACTACTTGTCTCAACTATGTACTCAACATGTACCTCAACCAAAAGACCTCATCTATAGTGTCCCCAAGGCTGAGCCCCGTTACAGATCATGTTATATGCAATGAATTGTAAATGTGTTCTATAGGCTGGTGAGCCAAGTTTTGTATAAGCTAGAAGGGCTTATGTGTTTGTTAGGCCAAGGAGCCTAAGTGTTGAAGGCCAGGAGCCTGCTGATGTACTTGTATGTATGCAGATCAATTAATAAAATATAAACATCGCCAGTGCAGACCGACCACGATGAATGAGTGAAGGGGGACTAAGCATCCATAGAGTGGGCAAGGAACTAGGGGCTGGAAGGTGGGAAAGGGGCTGAGTGTTGATCCTAGGGGGCTTAGGCCTGAAATAATATTTTAATATTATTTTAAAAAGAGACATGTGCATTTATGTTTATCCTAAGTTCCTGGCAAGGGAGGGAATGTGCAAAAGGGATGCACGCTGTGGTACGCATGAAGTTCCCAAGGTGACAAGTGTCAACCCTGGTGCATGAAAATAAAATAGAGGAAGTAAGCCGTGAGGGGGATATTCTCATCCATTTGGACCCGAACATCTGTGTGTGAAACTGGTATGACCTCTGCCAGAATACCCTGGGTCAACTCTGAAGCCGTAAATCCTGTGTTGGTGCTGCAAAAATACGGGTACGCCTTTTGTTCTAGGAGCCGAGAAGATTGTGTCCGTCTGAGAAGCCAGTTGACTCTTTACCCGTTCGAACCAGGGAGTTTGTGTAATTTCCTGCGTGAATTGTTGTCACGCAGTTCTAAAATCGTCCCGTGAGATTATCCTGTGACTACTGAACCATTTTGGGAAGCCTTTGTCTGTGTTCCCCGTGGGTTGTTGTGACCACGCAGTACTAGACTACGTGAGGCTTGTTGGCCTGTGAGCGACTCCTCCAGGTGAGAGAGTGCACAGAGGGAGAAGAGACTCTTGGAAGGAACCCTATAGCTGCCATAGAACCTGGAGACTTCCAGTATGGTCTGTTCCTGTAACCCAAGGTAAGGGAGACTGGAAGCCGAAGGATTGTCTAGGTGACAGAGAAGGTGCACTCTCCTGGGGTGGAACATGCATGTGGGGAATGAGGGTCTGTGGGCAGTGAGCATGGAAGATTCCTGGGAGAGCTTTCTTCTTGGTGGATGTGTATGTGTTATCTTCCCTGTAACCTCAACCTAGCCTAGAATTCCTTGCCTTGGGGTGGAGCTCAGTCCCAACTCGGGGGTGACCCACTGTTGAGCTGATGAACAATGTGGTCTAAGGCTGGGAGGTTCGTGGAAGGCCTGCACTTGGTTGGTGAATTCTACAGCTGTTCAAAGATAAGTATCTGAATTATGTTTTTATCACATTCGGCATGAATGTGCTGTTTATGTATCATGTTTTCCGCTGTGTAAATGAGTTACTGTTGAATGCTATGGCTTGTTTAATTGTAGCAGTAACTTATATATTTTACTCTGAGAATTAAGTGTGTTTAATTGTGTTAAATGCATGTGGTTATAATTTCCGTACGAATTATGTAATCATTCATGTATAGAATGGTAACTGAGAGCTTGAAAACCTTGGTAGTGAAAGGGTACACTACAAAGTGGTATTAGAGCCAAGGTTTCGACACTAAGCCTAGATGGGCCAGTTGAGTGGTCTTTGGACCGAGGGTGAGAGGAGAAATTGTGTTTGGAGGACCAATTTCGGACTCTGGTATGACCCGGAATGTATAGGAGTTACTTAACCGTGCCTATAATCTCAGGAAGTATAGCGGTGTTGTGAAACCGTAGCCAGCGTGGTCTATGGCCAAGGGAAGAACAGGTCTTTACACCAATGGTGTTAGAACCGTATGATCTGTTTGGGAGGGAAGGTGAACCCTTGTAACCATCAGATATAGAGAATTTGCACAAGGTTTAAAGCCTTTGGATACTGCACAGGAGGTTACGACCACACCAGAAGTTTAAACTCGGGAGGATCGTGAGTCATAAGATCACTGTGGGATTACCCGTCAACCGTCTGAGTTGACAGAAGTTGCACAGGGTTTAAGTCCTCATGGGTAGAGGAGAAGTCCCAGAGAGGCGTCGAGATATTGGAGTCATCAGGGTTTTAGAATTCAAGAGAACTGAGACCTTGTGAGTCTCGAAACACCGAAGAAATCATAGTTGTAGGATCTCAAGGAGGACACGTGTCAGAATCCTCGAGAGAGTTGGAAATCGGAGAATCGGAGTTCTCAAGCACATAGAAATCTTGTCACACGGAATCGCGATCAGCGATTTCGCGACAAGATATGGACCATTCATATTAGGGGACACGTGGCAGAGATCTGCCATTGGGGAAAGTCCCAATAAGGAGTAAGTCCATCGGTGGTTGAAGTTCATCGGGAAATCGGGAACCCAGGTGACAAGTGATTCATACACTTTGAAACTCCGAACGCCGAAACCCCGATGAGAGCTTTGAGTACGGTCATGTGGTAGAGGTCACATGGACCTGGGCTTAACCGCGAAGGGTTAAAGCAAAAGGCGCGTCGACATATCGGGAATCGAGATATCGGGGATCCCGTGAGCGTTTTCGCTTTGACATTGAAACCGCTGAAACCTCGATGGGGTAAGGTGGAGGTCATATAGTATGGTCATGTGGACCAGAGGCTGAGCCAAGAGAGATAGCCAATGTAAAATAACATTGGGAATCAGAGGATCAGGGGTTTTGAATGCATGTGCATCGCAACATCACAAATCCTGAAACCCCGATAGGAGGATTGATCATGGTCATGGGCAGTGGTCGTATGGTGAGAGTATAGCCCGGAGGGCTAGCACGGACGGAGTCCATCAGAAATCGAGAAATCGGGGATTCCACTGTCAAGAGTTTGGGCACATTTCGATTCGCGAAACCCCAAACCCCGATAAGGAAAAGGTCGGGGTCACGAGTCAGCGGTCATATGGTGTAGAGCCCATAGCAGGGGTTAACGCATAAAGGTAGCGCATTGGAAATCGGAAATCGGGGATTCAACCCACCAGAAAATTGCCGGTTTCAAAATCCTGATGGAGGTAACCTCGATAGAAGGAGGGAGACCTCGAAGAGTTTCCTGTGGGAGGAAAATTTTTCGATAGGGAAATAGGAGAATTTCAAGAAACCCGAAAAACACAGAGCCAGATAGAGCTCAGAAAACTTGTAAAGATTGAAATGTCTTTCGTTCTTGTTCGTATTAGTTATAAATGTTGTGGATTATTCATGAAGTTTAATGGCCTGACAATTTTAAATTGGATTGCACAGTGCGTGTTCAGAATACAACAGAGGCCAAAACTCCAGTTAATCAACGCCGAGTATGGAGTGGGGAAGAGTGCAAATTACCCCTGAAATGGAAGACGAACGGGAAGGAAAGGATGTTAACCTAGGAGTCGAAGGATTGAACTCTAATGGGCATGGAAAGGAGATGGATAAGGAAGGACATATAATTAAAATCCTTGAAGGATTGCGAAGAGGCCAAGGAGCGTCGAGTCGATAGCTGAAAGCTCATGAAAGTCAAGGATCGGCAAGGGAAATTAAACTTAAAATTCTTGCAGAGTCTGGAAAGAATAGAGAAGAAACTTGAGAAGGGAAGAGACTCAAGTACGACAGAGAGTTGCAGAGACCATGGGAGAATAAGTAGATCGAGGAGTGGTAGTCAAAGTCACAGTCGCTCCCAAAAACATTCAGACAGGGAGACACACAGTAGTTCCATCCCATCACCTACCAGAAAACATCGGAAATCTGGAAGGGAGGAATTGAAAGGAGAGATGAACAATATTAAGCCTCCAACATTCGATGGAGAACATAAGAAGGAGGAAGATGTCGAGACCTGGTTGCTTGGCATGAAGAAATACTTCCAGCTACAGAATTATTCTGCCCGTGCAGAGGGAAGAATTGCAATGTATCAGCTGAAAGGAAAAGCGTCCATGTGGTGGGATCAGTTTGTGCAGGTGCAGCACATTCAAGAGAAAGAGGTCACTTGGAAGGAATTCAAGGGGTATTTCGAGAAGAAATACCTGACTAAAAGATACTATGACAGAAAGATGAAGGAGTTCTTCGAACTCAAGTTGGGCAGTATGACCATGGATGAGTATGAACTAAGTTTTCTGTAACTGTTGAAGTATGTTCCATTCATCAAGGACGAGGCTGTCAAAATTCAGAGGTATCTGAGTGGACTACCACCTTCTATTGGTGACAAGATTCAATACGATGATCCTAAGACCATGGAAGAAACCATAAGAAGGGTGAAATTCCTATATGAACAGCAGAGAGAAAAGCCTACCTTTCGAAAGGCTTGGGATAACCAGAAGAGGTTTAAGAAAGAACAGAGGCAGAAGGGAAGCAAGCCTTCCTTTTTCAGAAACAGTCCTTGGGGACAGTCATCTTTTAAAGAGCCCAGGAAAGTTGAAGGGAGTGAGAAGATGCCAAGGACTCCACCCATGGAGTGTTGGGGCTGTAAAGGGAATCATAGGTACAGAGATTGCCCCCACAGAAAAGACAAAGCAAGAACTGTCCATACTGTTCAACAAGCTGAAACAGTGGAGGATATGGGCAGCAGAATGCCGAGGATCTACGCAGCCCTGGAAAATAAGCAAGCTGAATTTCAATCACATATGATTGAAGTAGAAGGTATGATCAACAATTGACCACTTGTTATTTTGATTGATTCAGGGGCTAGCCATAGTTATGTAGATCCTAGGGTGGTGGAAAGTTTGCATCTAACGAAGAGAAAACATGAGAAGTCTTGGTTAGTGCAGTTAGCCACAAGGACCAAGAGGAAGGTCACTGAGTTGGTTAAGTCATGTTCAGTGGACATGAAAGGAATGAGCACTAAGGATAAATTGAACATTCTGCCTTTAGGCTCATATGATTGCTTAATTAGGATGGACTGGTTGGACCAACACCATGCCCTTATGGATTGTCGAAACAAGAGGTTCACATGCCTGAACGAAGAGGGAATTCAGGTAACAGTCCAAGGAATTCCCAGAGCCATGGATGTTAGAGAAATCTCAGCTATGCAGCTGAAGAAATATTACCGGAAAGGCTGTCAATTATTTGCAGCCCGGGTGGAAGAAGAATTCCAAGATGTGATCTCGAATCTGAAAGACCATAGGGTACTCAAAGAGTTTGAGGACGTGTTTCAGGAGGTGCCTAGACTACCTCTGAAGAGGGACATCGATTTTTCTATAAATCTGATGCCTGGAGCAGCTCCAGTTTCGAAAGCTCCTTATAGGATGAGTACGCCAGAGCTGAAAGAGTTGCAATTGTAGCTCGAAGAGCTATTAAAGAAAGGATACATTCACCCCAGCGTGTCACCGTGGGGAGCCCCAGTCCTATTCGTGAAGAAGAAAGATGGGACTATGAGGCTGTGCATTGACTTTCGGCAGTTGAATAAAGTCACTGTCAAGAAAAAATATCCTTTGCGAAGGATTGATGATATTTTTGATCAGTTAAAGGATGCGAAAGTATTTTCGAAAATAGATCTTCGATCTGGATATCATCAAGTGAGGATAAAAGATGAAGACAAGACTGCCTTCAGAACAAGGTACGATCATTATGAGTTCACTGTGGTGTCGTTTGGACTGTCCAACGCGCCTGCTGTCTTCATGTGTTTAATGAATGGAGTGTTCAGAAATTATCTGGACAAGTTTGTCATAGTCTTCTTGGACGATATCTTGGTGTACTCCAAGACAGAGGAAGAACATGAACAACACTTGAGAATGGTGTTGCAGGTGTTGAGAGAACATCAGCTATACGCAAAACTGAGCAAGTGCTCATTTTACCAAAAGCCGATCCATTATCTGGGACACATTATTTCTGAAGAGGGGATCGTTGTGGATCCTGAGAAGGTACAGGCCATTCAAGAGTGGCCAACTCCCAGAAATGTGATGGAAGTTAGATGCTTTATGGGTCTGGTAGGTTATTATAGGAGGTTCATAGCCGAATTTTCAAGGATAGCTCATGCTATCACTTCCTTGCAAAGGAAGGATAAGAAGTTCCAGTGGACTGAACAATGTGAGAGCAGCTTCCAGCAGTTGAAGCAGCTGCTCACTAGTGCTCCAATCCTAAATATTGTTGATCCAGACAAGGATTATGTAGTGTGCACGGATGCATGTAAGGAAGGGATGGGAGGAGTTCTCAGCCAAGAAGGATTTGTAGTTTTCTATGAATCCCGAAAGATGAAAGAGCATGAAAAGAATTATGCCACTCATGATTTAGAGCTGGCAGCAGTTGTCCATGCATTGAGGAAATGGAGACATTACCTCATGGGAAACAAATTCGAATTAAGAATAGACCTCAATGGTCTGAAGTATTTACTTGATCAGCCAACTTTAAATGCCAGGTAAATCAGATGGTTGGAATTTCTGTGCGAATATGACTTTGATATCAGGCATATCAAAGGGAAAGACAATAAAGTGGCTGATGCACTCAGCAGAAAAGTGCATGAATTACATGCTACAGCCGTTAGCATGTACAGAACTGAGTTGAAAGACATAATTGTGGAGGCTACAAATGCTAATTTGCATTACAAAATACTGGTAGCAAAGCTACAGCAACATGAGAAACCACAAACCAAGGAAAATTACACCTTGGGAACTGATAGTTTACTTCTGTATAAAAATAGAGTGTATGTACCTAATGACCGAGAATTGAACTTGGAAATTCTAAAAGAAATTCATAATGTGACTTATGTTGGTCATCCTGGATATCAAAAGACGGTGGCAGTAGTCAAGGGCCATTATTTTTGTCCAGGTATGAAGAAGGAAATTGTTGAATACATCACCAGATGTATGGAATGCCAGAAGGTCAAGGCTGAGCACAGACACCCAACAGGGTTGTTGCAGCCTTTACCTATTCCTGAATGGAAATGGGATGTGGTAACAATGGACTTTATCACAGGATTGCCCAGAACAAGCAAGCAACATGATTCAATCATGGTGGTGGTGGACAAGATTACTAAAGCTACCCATTTTATTCCACTGAAAACCACCCACAGAGCAACAGATGTTGCTGATATCTTTTTAAAAGAAGTTGCACACTTGCATGGAATTCCTAAGACAATTGTGTCTGATAGGGAGCCAAAATTCACTTCGAATTTCTGGAGAGGACTGTTCAAGGGATTCAGAACGAATCTAAACTTCAGTACAACATATCATCCCGATTCTGATGGACAGACAGAGAGAGTAAATAGAGTAATAGAAGACATGCTAAGAATGTATGTGATGGATAAACCATCAAGGTGGGAAGACTACCTGCATTTGGTAGAATTCACTTACAATAATGGGTACCATGCATCTCTGAAGATGAGCCCATTCAAATCACTTTATGGAAGAAAGTGCAACACTCCAGTGAGCTGGGATAATCCAGCTGACAGAACAGTAGTTGGACCTGAACTACTCAAAGAGATGGAAGATCAAATGATAAAAATCAAACAGAATCTGAAAGCTGCCCAGGACAGGAAGAAGAGTTACGCTGATAGTAACATAACCCATAGAGAATTCAAAGTGGGTGACCATGTTTTCCTGAAAGTGAAAACTAACAGGAGTTCCCTGAAATTGGGAAGTTGCGCCAAGTTGGCAACAAGATTTTGTGGGCCATTTGAGATCCTGGAAAGGATTGGGCCAGTTGCATA